>KV875244.1:126874-188661 GCA_001879505.1 Calonectria pseudoreteaudii | reverse complement strand
GCCTCGCCTCTGGGAGATCCGCCATGTCCGCCGGTCCATCACAAAAAAAAACAGATGGAGGCTCGGCTGTTACAAAGCATCGTACGTTTTGGCTTGACTTTGGGAGGCGGCGCAGATCAGCGTAGCGTGGCTTCTTCTGCCTCTGGGAGATCCGCCATGTCCGCCGGTCCATCACAAAAAAAAACAGATGGAGGCTCGGCTGTTACAAAGCATCGTACGTTTTGGCTTGACTTTGGGAGGCGGCGCAGGAGTCATCAGCGCAGATCTTTTTTTTTTCGGGCCATGTACCGTACATGCAATGCACATCGCGCTGCATCACGTCCAGCTTGCACTCTATGTACTGTTACTCATTCTCTCCTTTATTATAAGAGAAAAAATGAGGATGAAGCAAAAATAAATTGAAAGAAATTGATCTCATCATCCTCAGAGTGTCAATTAAATAATCATCCCGACATCTGGCCAGTCTCGGAGCATTCAGCTCCTTTAACCAGTCGGATGACAAACCAGATAGCGTCTAGAACTGTGACGTAGACCAGGTACAGGGACAAAAAAAGGTACATGCCAGTCCCGATGCGGTAAGGCCAGCTTTTCCTTCCGCCATACGTCGCATCTTTCGTCGACCCTTTGTCTCGCGCATCGCCTCATTCTGTCGACGGAGACGAACTCTCGTTCTCATTCTTCTCACAAGGCAGCGAGCGCGCGCATCGTCTTCACAGACACTCGTTTTTCCTTCAGGTCTTCCCGTCTCCCCTGGGATAATTGGCAACCTGGCCTCTCTCCCTCTCCCTCTCCCTCGCTCGCACCACCACCACACGGCCTCCCGCGCAAGCCACCAAATTTAAAAGCCAAAACCCCATCGTCTCGTCTCATCCGTCCCCCACCTCTTCCCATTTCAACACTCGGGACCAAATCCATCTTGTCTTGTCTTGCATTGCGTTTGCGGCACGATAAGCCCGCCCACCCGAGACCAGCCATGAAGTCTGCAAGCAGGCTCTTTTACCTCTCCGTTTTTGCCCTCTGGGCTGCTCCGGGCTCCTGCCTCACCAGTGACCCTGAGAATTGTCCGGTACGTCGCCTCGATTGCCGTTTCGGCCCCTCGGCCAGCACGATTCTCCCCTCTGCTTTCTCCAGCCTCGCGCCACGGTGACTTGAAAGTTCAGAGAGGCATGCGGGAACAGCGTCGCACAACTTGTCCCTTTATTTTGTACTCGGAACTGACATGGTCCCTGAAACTAGATCTCTCCCAAGGCCATCGTCGACGATGCCTGCGCCTCGTACGCGACACTCGAAAAGCTCAACGACCGTGTCAAGCCCGCCGTCGACGACCTCACCCGCAACACGGACTTCTTCTCTCACTACCGCTTGAACCTATTCCACAAGCAATGCCCCTTCTGGAACGACCAGAATGGCATGTGCGGCAACATTGGCTGCGCCGTCGAGACGCTCGACAACGAGGAGGACATTCCCGAGGTCTGGCGTGCCCACGAACTCAGTAAGCTTGAGGGCCCCCGGGCTCGGCACCCCGGAAAGAAAGCCCATGAGCACCCGGACAGGCCCTTCCAGGGTCAGCTGGGAGAGGGCGTCGGCGAGAGCTGCGTGTTTGAGTATGATGACGAGTGCGACGAGCGCGACTACTGTGTCCCTGAGGACGAGAGCGCTGGCTCTAAGGGCGATTACGTGAGCCTGACTCGCAACCCCGAACGCTTCACTGGCTACGCCGGCGATGGCGCCAAGCAGGTCTGGGACGCCGTCTACCGTGAAAACTGCTTCCAGAAGAGTTCGTTCCCTCACCACGCCGATCTGGGCATCTCCCAGTGGCCCCCAGGTCCCGCCGCCCAGGATTTCAAGCAGGTTCTCGACGCCGCTGGCCGCCAGAACCAGCTTGCCCAGCAGCGTGTCCAGAACCCCAACACCCCCTTTGTCGCCAACACAGGCTTTGAGGTCGACGACGAGTGCCTTGAGAAGCGCGTGTTCTACAAGGTCATGTCAGGAATGCACGCCAGCATCAGCACCCATCTGTGCTGGGACTTTTTGAACCAGACCACCGGCGAGTGGCAGCCTAACCTGGCCTGCTATGAGCACCGCCTCCACAAGTTCCCTGACCGCGTTAGCAACGTCTACTTCAACTATGCCCTCGTTACTCGCGCCATTGCCAAGCTTGGCCCCTACCTCAAGAACACCAAGGACTACACCTTCTGCACCGGCGACCCGGCCGGCGATGCCATCACCCGCGCCAAGGTTCTCGAGGTGACAGACCGAGCCGCCAGTGTGCCCCAGATCTTTGATGAGAGCCTCATGTTTGTTAACGGCGAGGGCCCGTCGCTGAAGGAGGACTTCCGCAACCGATTCCGCAATGTCAGCCGCCTCATGGACTGCGTAGGGTGCGACAAGTGCCGCCTCTGGGGCAAGCTCCAGACGGCCGGGTACGGTACGGCGCTCAAGGTCCTCTTTGAGCTCGACAACAACAGCGACGACATCCCCGTCCTCAAGCGCACGGAGCTTGTGGCACTCTTTAACACGTACGCCCGCATTAGCAGCTCCATGTATGCTATCGGGCAGTTCCGCCACCGCATGGACGAGCAGCTCGCGACGGAGAAGGCAACCGCCCAGGATGATGTGGAGATGGTCCAGGCGGCCATGGAGCAGGAGAAGCTCGAGTATGTGGACCCAGACATGCTTGAGTTCCTCAGGCTAGAGAGGGTTGGACCCAAGAGCGACTCCACGATGGATGCGGTCCGGCACGAGGTGGCCCGCGTCAAGCTGGCCATGAAGCTTGTTGTCAAGGGTTGGATCCGTGGTCCCCAGACGCTGTAAGATTGCACCCCTTTTTCGTGCGTGAGCAAAGAGAAAATACTGACATGTTTCACCCTGACAGGTACAGAATTGTCACATCTGAAGTGGTCCGCTTGTACCAGTTCTGGCTTGGTGTTCCCATCAGCCCTCGATGGTGGAAGATCGAGCTTCCCAACCTGGACCGCGATGAGCTGTGAGGACCGGAGTGTGTATATGGAGCTTTTTTCTTGTTTCTTGGACAATTTTTTTTTCCCGCACTGCGGAGCAAAGGCATTATTTGGCGTTATTCTCCCAAAGCTACAGCTATATACTTGACGGGCGTTTGGATGGGGGATTTATCCTTCTTGTCTCTTTTTATTTTTATTTTTTGTGCAATAGGCATCTTGGGCGTTTGTTCTTTACTCTTTTTGGGGCCCGAAGATAGGGGCAACTTAGTTGGCCAGCATGAGACTACACCAGGGGCTGCTGTGTCCCATCAAGCAGCCCATGCGAAGCCGCAATACGCGAAGGCTGTTGTTTGCCCACTCTCTCCAGACCCATCTCGATATTGATCAAGGGCATGTAGTGTCGATCAGCCGGGTAGCGCGCCGTTGGTGGTAAGGATGGGGTGCCGAACGGCTCCGTCCAGGGGTCAGGATACCACTTCCTGGGTAAGTAATAACAGGCGACGACGTTGAAGGGGGTGGGGAGCGCAAATGGCCCAGCATGGCTCATCCGCTTCCCCGGGCTCGTCCAATGTGTCTGGGCCGCTTTGACTCTGGGACAAGCATTTGACGAGTGTGGGCCGGCCGACTCAAATCGCAGGCTTGCCTTGTCCGATGACGACTCTCGCTTGTGGGTTTTCCCGCCGGCTTGGGTCGGCAGCTTCGCCAAGGGAGGCACTCGGACGCCGTACCCGTGAACCTGGGAGCGGGACGATGATGAGAGGGGGGGAGAAGACAGGGAGCATGGGCCGCGGATGGGCCCCGATGGTCTGGGTTGAATGAATTAGCTGGGCACGCAAACCGTCTGACGGGCATAACAAGCACGCGAACAGATGCAAATAATGGAATTAATCAATTAATCAACCAAGTAATTAACCCATCAATCAATCAATACTGTGCATGATTCAGATGCATAGAGAACCGGGAGATGATTGGTTCCCAGAACGCGACCCGACCGGACTGTTCCAGAGCAAGCAAGTAATCATGCAAGTATAGCAAGGGAGGGGGAGGGAGCAGAGAGACAAAGAGAGAGAGAGAGGGGTTGGGAATCAACTCAACGGTGAACCTGGAAGCTGGCACCTGGTGAAGGTGGGGAAAAAAGAAAGGAAGAAAGAGAAAGAAAAAAAGCAGCCATTGAGCGTGTGAATGTTGGTCCCTTCGGATATCTGCTCGTCTTCATTGGATCAGTGGTTCCCCCTCCCTCTAAGCTTTGTTTTTTTCTGACAAGAGTTGTGACGGACGGATGAGCCACCCCGGACGCGGCGCGGCACAGCGTGGTGACGGAGCCGTGGACCATGGCCGGGGTCACACGGGTGCTGCCGTTTGTAGGGCTCTAACGAAATGGGACGGACCAGGAGCGATCTGACTCAGGCCCTCTTTTTTTTTTCTCCCTTCTGAGTGTGTGTACTGAATGTGTGATTGTCCACTTGTCACAATATGGCATTGTTCATGGTTATGACGGTGACGAGTGAGTAAATGGCATGATGTTGAATCAAAGACCAGTCTGGCCCCTCGGCAAGCGCCAACCTTAGTTTTCTTTGGGCTCGATCCCTCCTCGTCTTTACTTTTTGACGGGCAGCCGTTGACGTGATGCTTATCCACATCGGTGAACAACAGGCTTGTGCTGCTGGCACCAGCCGGCTCTCTTTCATTCTTTCTTACTTGCTTGCTTGCTTGCTTGCTTGCTTACTTGCACCTGTTGTACCTGAGCAACAACACCGATGCAACCCGATTCGGACAGGCACTTATTGTCTTGGGGCTTTGAGGAGGCGCAGTGGCAGAATGAATGAGACAGCCATCCATCCCAGTCACTCAACTGCACCTTGTGCATATATTGTCCCAGAGACACGGCTCCGGGTAGTGCTCCAGGCCTCCTCTGGCAGCCCAGCACACGGGCCTCCGCCTTCTTGCAGCATCAAATAAAAAGATGCGCACATATGCAGGCGACGCCCAAAGGAGCGTGGTGTGCCATCCAGCGAGGGGGGGGGGCAGCCAGGTTCATTAACCTGCCTCTGCCTGCAGGACCCAAATCTCTGGATGATGGCGCAGTGACGTGGGCGTGGGTATGAGCCGCCGCCGCCTCTCCCTCTTGTGCCGCTGTCCTTTCCGTCTGGTATAATGAAGGGGGAGGAAACTGAACGAAAAATAAGTCAGGTTGGGGGGTGGTGGGCATGGGGGACAGCAGCTAGCAGAAAGCCATCTTACCAACATGCCAGGACCCTTTCTCAAGGGCCCCGCCAAGGTCCAGTCTGTTGGTTGTGACAGAACAGGGAGAAAAAGGACAGACTGAGAGAAGAAAGGAAAGGAAAAAAGAAAGGAAAGGATATGATTATTGGTCATTATTGTTCTTTTTCTTTTTTTTTTTGCGTCTGTCTCGTTATGCGGGCGTGTGAATAAAATGCAACACAATGCAATGCAGCGCGTGTGCATATGTGTGTGGTAGCATCCAGTCGAGGGCTCGGAAAATTGATTGCAACCTTGGCTCAGGTCCCAAGAGTACGTGAGATGCCTGGTGGGTTGGCCAGCAGCATGTCAGAAAGAGAGAGCACGAAAAGAAAGGAAAGGCACAACCATCTGCGCCAAACCAGAGTTGGGGCGCCGCAGACGTGACATCCCAGCCTGGTTGGCTGCTACCTCGCGTCTTGACTCGTCAGGTTACCGAATACTGTCTTGGATCCCAGGATGCGGGCTAGTCGCCCGTCGTACACTTGCAGATCTGTGGAGAAGTAGCATACTCCAAAATATGATTCAGCCTGCGGGAGGGCAGTTTGTCGTGTTTTACTTGGGAGCCATTGTCCCTCGGAATCCGGCAGTCTGGAAACGCAATCGCCATCCATCCCTCATCCATGTCAAGCCAAGTCGAGGCAAGACAACAGGAAACCGGGCTCTTGTTGCTCTTGTCTCTCCCAAGAGCTACAGCCCAGTGCATGGGACCCGTTCTCCTTCTCCACACCCACCTGGCCTTCTTAACCCCCCTGGGCAGTTTACCCGCCCTCTGCCAAGGGGGCCTTGTATCTTTTACCAGCGCGACGGTGACAAGAGCGCCCAGCCGGCTGGGTCCAACAGCGCCTGGCAGCGCCCTCGTTTCTTTTGCTGCTTTGCAGCAAACGGGAGCACGTTTCAAGCCCTTCCTAGCCTGCCGGGAAGGGTTTTGCTGGACCAGACAGTCGGGCTGCCTGACCCCCTCTGTCTCCGTCTCCAACCCCTGGTCATCGAGTGAACGCCTTTATATATAGAATGCAGCCTTTCCTGCCGCCTTGGGTCTGGCCGTGACAGCCACGGCCGCAGTCTTCTGAGAGACTCTAAGCATCAAAAAACAAAGTGTGTTCTTGTATTTGTTGCGTTTGTGTTTTTTTTTCTGCTTCCCCCCAGTCAGCCTTTGACCTTCTGTGCGTTGTCCTCTCAACTTCGACGTTTCTTAACAAGTCTGGCTATCCAACCCTCGTCTCGCTCTCGCCTCACCCTCCATTCTTTACCATGGATTTCGATCTTCTCAAGGGCATCGACTCCTCG
Organism: Calonectria pseudoreteaudii; assembly: GCA_001879505.1. Lineage (NCBI taxonomy): Eukaryota > Fungi > Ascomycota > Sordariomycetes > Hypocreales > Nectriaceae > Calonectria > Calonectria pseudoreteaudii. The sequence continues at coordinate 182,152 of KV875244.1, read as the reverse complement.
CGCCCATCACCCGATAGGGAGACCACGCCATGCTCGCCGAGCAGGCGCGAGAAGAGCATCGATCTCGAGGGCGAATACCCGAATACCCAGGAAGAGTACGTGAACCAAGCTTAGATTCGTCTGTCAGTCGTGGCCGAGACTTTGTGCATGCTAACCAAGAGACTCGCTCCCCAGGTTTGCCCGTTGCAGCAATCAGAGCCGCCTCACCCGCGACTTGTCACCCAAACTATTCGAGTCTGCCAAGTCTCCTCTCCTTCTTCTTGGCGGCTGTGAAACGAGCCTGTCCTCCCCGACAGGTCACCCAGAGACGACGCCTTCAACTGTCGATGGTCCGCCACTGATACCATTCAATCCAAGTTCTCCATCCACAGACAGTGCTACAAGCCCATTAGATGTATACTTAAGAACTCAGGATAAGCACGAAGATTTCAAGATGAACCTCAGCATCGCCTCCCAGGACCAACCATCCGCCCCAATCCAACCCTCTTCAGTCCCCATCATCAAAGCGCCCCTAGCACCATCCCCAGTCACATCCAGTTGGCAGTTGATGGAAAAATCAGACAACGACTGGAGCCTGCTGTCTTTGCCCGTCTCGCTCGACAAAGATCTGCACAAAACCAACTACTTCAATCCGCCTTCCCCGCATCTCCAGCCCTTGGTTTCACCAAGAGCTTCACGAAAGAGTTCCCATAAAATATTTTCGGGTCTGGCTAAGATTATTCCCGACTCAAACCCATCTCCTGAGGCCAGGGTTCCCGGGAGTCCAGACTCAGCCATATCGGACCTCTCCTTGTCCGTCTCCCCACCACCAAAACGAGTCCGCGGCGGTCGAGAGCGCTCCTTCCCAGAAAATACAGAGGAGCTGAAGAAGTTGGTCGTGAGGTACAAATCACCCTTGCCAGCATAAAGACCTCGGCTCCAATACTGAACTGCGAGCAGGGCCAATGACACCAAAGCGCGCGTCGCTCTGAAGCCTATCAAGCGAAGAGTTAGGAGTAAAAGTTCGCAAAGCAATGGAGCTGCCTAATGAATACTATATTTTGACTATTGGTGTCTCAAAGTGCCCATATTCGCACACTTGTGTATAATGATATCTCCAGTTGCTTTCCTTGCCGCAATTAGCTTTGTATTGATAGATAGTAATGTCGGCTTATCACGTCGCTGCAGCCAATTAAAAATGCTGTCTCTGTAAGATCGCTATGTTTTGTTTCTCTCGGCTTCCTTCTCGTCGATCTTATGTATCACGCTTATCGATTCCCAGTTAGATCTGACCAGTTATTCATGATGTATCAATTGGCGGTCTGAAACCCAATCGGCCCTGTCTAGGCGGTCAGAAACATGGATTCCTGTCATGCTTGACTTAACTAAGCATGCGACTCGATCCTTATTGTCTAACATAGTTGAGACACTCCAAAGCCACAATTTGCTCCATGGTCAGCATCTCAGCGCTCAATACCGCGAGCTCGAATCTCCTCCAAAATAACGATGTAGCATGACGTCTTATTGTATTATTATATAAACCACGCCGCTCAGCTGACATCGGCTTCGTCGGACGTGACCTTTACTATGTCGATGGCCAACAAAAATGCGAAAAAGATGATGAGAAGCTAAAACGTCAGGAATTTCCACATACATAAGGAGATTACTTACCAGAAATGATCCAATGCCAATAAAATTCAACTCAATCCCGCCAGTCAAGGCTTTGCCGTGAATCATAAACTGCTGGTGTCTCCAGCAGCGGATAGCTCCAAGAAACATCGTCCCAATCGAGAAGACAAAGCATGTAGTGGCCAACGGCTTTCCAACCATTGTATAACCAAAGCCAGAGTCGTGATGTGTTATTGTAAAAAGTTGCGCAATCGATGTGCCAATGATTGACATCATCATGGATGTTCTCAAGTATCCGAGAAAGGTTCGCTCGAGCGCTACCACAGATGAATATGTCAGTGCAAGTACTTTCCAGTTCGAAAATACAAAATTTGTGACAATTTCCAATATTCGTGGACGTGGACGAATAAACAGGTGGCCTCCAGTTAGCCAACATCAACAAAAACCGGATCGTGGGCAAGCAACCACTCCATCGCAACAGGCTTTCCCTGCAAATCCACATACCACCGCGGAATGCATACGAAATCCTCCGCTTGGCGCGTTTGGGACACATGCCATAGGTCAAAACGAATGCAATCATTCTTGGTTGGATTGAAGAGATAGGGACTTAAGGCCCGTGTGCAAAAGAGGAAGTGTTTCATCAGGCCAGATCATCGATTGCATTATCCACGGATGTATCTTGGACGCAACCCTCCAACTTGGGGGGTTCAATCTGTATAAGCCTCCGTCCGGGGCAGGTACATATTTCTTCCAATTGGTCGAGATGTGCGATGAACCATGCCACTTATAACGGGCTGCATAAAGACGGTGGATAACACACAAAGATTCGCAAGAACATACCTAAATGATCGCGGGCAGCATCAATATCCACCTCACAACTAATTTGAGTTGACCAGAAGTTGGCGATACGAGAAGCCAACCCCTGCCGAGGTAGATTCTCGGTTTCACAGCCGGGTTGGTCGGCCGGCGGGACGGCGGTCCCGGCTCCACTCAAGCCCGAAGAGTCCTGGTCGCATCCATGGTCGTGGTTTGAATTCTGATCCCCGTCGCCGCCATGAGTCTGTGTTGATAGAGCACTGTTCCCCATACTGCTCAGCGAAGCGATACTGGCTATGCGACGGCGCGAGTCGGCATCGAGCTCCCGGAGGGAAATTGCCGAATTGGAGCGGCGTTTGAGAGAAGGAGGCATGGTATTGCAACGCTTGCAAGGTTACCACGTGCGTAGCTCAAGGTGGTTGTCTTATTCTCAATTCCCCTGGTCTGGTTGATTTGATTGATGGATATCGGTCTTGACAGGGTGAGCGATGCTGATTGACGAAAACGGTAACAGACGGATGACGTTCGGGAATCGAACCAAGCAATGTCAATTCTAGAACGCTGTAGTCAATTAGCCTCGCGAAATACGCTGGTGCCAAAAAAATTTCATTGAAGAGGAACCAAGTTGAAAGTGTGCGTTTTATTTTGAGTAGCTATCCTTGATCTTTCCATTGTCCGACTTCCGGATATCGGTCGGGAGCCGCGTGGCACTAGACTGAACTGGAGCACAAAGGCAATCGGCCATAGATGGGCAAAAACGATAGCATCACAAACACGAGGAAGTCGGTTATAAAGTTGTAACACAACAAAGCAAGCTGGGGGTGACTGCAGGTTTCCAATGGTGGCTTCGTTTCGCCCGTGACCTCCGACCTGAGATGTCAGGCACCTGTTTGTCACACACAAGCGAAACAGAGAAACCACCACCAGGCCACCTACTCGGTATCTACAGCGTCATAATTAACGACCAAGACAAACCAGCAAGTCTTGTTTCGTCTCAATGCAGAATGTATGAGCGAACCGGTTGTCTTTTAGCTCATTCACTTGATAGACAAGTCTCAGGACCCGATGTTCGTTCATCCTATGTCACGTCGTCATTTCTGGGGTCGAGTAATGTGCAGCTCCACCCTCAATTTCGACAACGAACCGCTTCCTCTGGCAGCATCGCAAGCGACCAGAGTTTCAAAACGCCCATGCATGACACGACTCTCACATCCCTACTTCAGAACGCGCTTCTCGTTTAGTCACAGCAACCCGTCATATTCGTCCGAAATCCCGGTGCGCAAAGTCGCAGTGCAGGTACGATCCAAATTCTCCGCCAGCCGGGATCGAACGATAGGCAAAGGCGAGATGGAATGGGCTCCGGCTGCCGATATCTCTTGTGCAACAGGGCGGGGCCGATGCATTTTATCATGATTGACGACTGGCGAGCCCATGCGCCGCACTCCCCCGGAGATAACCACACGGCTGACGGCTCTCGCCCATCCCGGTCGCGCCGCCGAGCCAAAGGAAATCCGGCCCGAAAGACCGCACACCTGTTTTTGCGATGGCACCTACATAATCGCATGGTTTTTGGCCTTGATGACCTCTCCCCCCCCAATTGGCATCGCACATCACACCCCAAATATGGGTGGCAGGTTGAGCGTTGCAGTAATACGGCGTGTCCAAATCACCGACTCAATCGATAGTACTCAGCCATAGCGTGCCGGTCCTGTAGCAGTTAGGGTTCTGGAACATCTTACCGTCATCATCCTGGTTGCACCCCATTTCCAGCCCCGTGGTACCGTGAACACGGTTAGCAACCCTCCAATGCGTTGAGCCGTTGCAGGCGCCTCCAATCCATTTTGGCAGTGCTGCCACCCTTGCCTAGCGCTGTATTTGACCATATCGTTAGATCTCTCCTCAGACTATCGTGCCTGCGGTGCAACGTGGCAGCCTTGGAATAATATTGTCATTGACCCACCGAGCAGTCTTCAAGACCACCACCCACAGCATCATCACCACTACCACACCACTACCTTCAGTCATAAAACTTACCAAGCAACAGAAAGCGGTACCTCCAATCAAGCGAGCCATTTGTCAAGATCTTTGCGAGTCAGATTTTGTATGTCGTATCGGGAAAATATCCACTTAGGGGATACTGCCGCGCATACGGTCCGTCCATACCGATTTTGTTATAACATCCAACCGCACTAGTTCCCTCATCAGCTGCACATGTCATCAAGGGCCGACATTCAGCAACCCCCCATCTCCACTGTCTCCGCGTCTGCTTTCCGGCGGTGTTCCGGCTACCCTTGGCTCCCACTTTTCCCCTAATAGGCTCCTGCAGCTATCCAGAAGCCCTCCATGGCTCCATGCGGCAGACTCGGGAGACCCCATCCCACCCCCAGCTCTGGCAAATGTGGTAGATTCCCAAACCTCAACTGAGTCTCTCTTCTCAGCCCAACCCCCTGGTCAGGTGTATGAGGTTATTTCACGCCGGAGAATTTACCGATGGTGTGCTCAGATGCGGATGCCTGGTGACCATACTCAGATTGCCCGTATAAGTTAGTCGCCGCCGGCTGCCATCAGTATGCACATTTTCCGATCGACTCTTTTTTAACAACGCCATGTACGCCCACCTATTTTCACTAAAATACTAACTGATCTTCCACTTTGTTTCAAGCTTAATTTTGTCCAGCCCTCTTCTCGGTGAAGACCACAGCTTAGGCCTATCTTTATTTCCTGTGCCCCCCACTTATATAGCTTGGCTCAGAAAAGTGAGGCCAAAACCTTACTTTATATTCAACAGTGAGAGAGCTCGGTGTTGTGCGCTGGCTATTTGACCTGTCAGTTCTGTTCATCAGCGCTCAGTATGAACGACTCAAACTCAAACGCACCCACAACGCCCGACACGGAGTATTCCTCTCCAGATAGTTTGCATCAAAATAGCCAGCTGCTCAAGGACACTCGTTTGTCTGCACAACACAAGTTGGCAAAGCTGAGCTTGAAAGAAAAGGTGTGGTACTCAGGCACGATCTTCTCCTAGTATAATTGTTTATACTTACAGGTCTCTCTTCTCACTGCCGCTGACTTCTGGAGAACCCAATCGATTCCAGAGAAGGGCGTCCCTGCTATCAAAACAACTGATGGTCCAAATGGCGCACGTGGTGGTATTTTTGTTGGCGGTACCAAGGTTGGCTCTCTTTTCTTTCTATCTCATGTCAATCCTGACCGGCGGTATAGGCGGCGCTCTTCCCTTGCGGTGTCTCATTGGCAGCCACATGGAACAAGCAGCTACTTTATGAAGTTGGACGACATCTAGCCACAGAAACCCGAGCGAGATCTGCCGATATGCTGCTTGCTCCCACGGTTTGCATGCATCGTCATCCCCTTGGAGGTCGCAATTTTGAGTCCTTCTCCGAAGACCCTCTTCTTACTGGAAAGCTGGCTGCACAATACATTAAGGGCCTTCAAGATCACGGAGTTGCTGCAACCATCAAACGTGAGATAAATTATGTATAAGAGTAATTGTATGCGCTGACAGCTGGTCAGATTTTGTTGGCAATGAACAAGAAACGAACCGTGTGACGATAGATTCACTCGTCACCGAACGAGTTCTTCGTGAAATCTATCTCCGCCCTTTCGAAATTGCCATTCGCGAAGCAAACCCTTGGGCCATCATGACCGCGTACAATAAACTCAACGGAGTTCATTGCGATATGAATGCCCATACTTTGAAAGACATATTACGTGGAGAATGGGGGTATGATGGGTGAGTGTGTCCTTGCTAACTCATTAACTTCACCGTTCTTAACCCTTTCCAGAACTGTTGTCTCTGATTGGGGTGGCACAAACTCTACCGTTGAGTCTATTCAAACTGGCTGCGACGTCGAGTTCCCACACTCCAACAAATGGCGTTTTGAGAAGGTCGTATCTGCTCTCAATGAGAAAGCTCTCACCATGAATGAGATAGACAAAGCCGCTGAAAATGTACTCACCTTGGTCAAACGTCTCAAGGGGAGCAATATGCTGCCTGAAAATCCTGAAAGGGAAGACGATCGTGAAGAGACAAGGCAATTGATACGCGCAGCAGGTCATGAGGGGCTCACACTCTTGAAGAACAATCACGACATTCTTCCTCTGTGCCCCAAATCAACAAAGGTGGCAGTTATCGGACCCAATGCCAACCGTGCCATTGCAGGTGGCGGTGGAAGCGCTAGTCTCAACCCTTACTACAACACAATACCCCTCGAGAGCATCCGAAAAGTTGCAGAAAAGGAAGTTACCTTTGCACAAGGTTGTCACATCTACAAGTGGCTTCCGGTGGCCTCCAAATACTGCACTGAAAAATCAGGCAAGCCTGGGGTCTCTATCGAGTGGTTTTCCGGTGACAAGTTTTCAGGAGAGCCAGTCGTCGTGCAACGCAGAACTGGCACAGACCTTTTCCTCTGGGATTCGGCGCCTCTGAGCGAGGTCGGTCCAGAGTGGTCCGCAATTGCAACGACATACTTGACCCCAACCACCACAGGCAAGCACACCATCAGCTTCATGAGCGTGGGCCCTGGCAAGCTCCATCTCGATGGCAATATGGTGCTGGATTTGTGGGATTGGACTGAAGAGGGTGAGGCAATGTTTGATGGCTCAATTGATTATCTTGTCGAGGTTGACATGGAGGCCGGCAAGCCTGTGGAGCTCAAGGTAGAAATGACCAACGAATTGCGACCCATCTCAAAGCAAAAGCAGTTTGGAACCACGCACAAGTATGGCGGGTGCCGCCTCGGATTCAAGGAGCAAGATCAGATCGACTACATCCAAGAAGCTGTCGAAATTGCCCAAGCTGCTGATGTGGCAGTTGTAATTGTCGGCTTGGATGCCGAGTGGGAATCAGAAGGATATGACCGCCAGACAATGGACCTCCCTGTCGATGGGAGCCAAGATCATCTCATTGAAGCAGTCGTCAGGGCTAACCCCCGAACAATTGTCATCAACCAGTCCGGCAGTCCGGTCCACATGCCCTGGGTTGACAAAATACCTGTCATCGTCCAGGGATGGTACCAAGGCCAAGAGGCAGGCAACGCCCTTGCTGATGTCCTGTTTGGTATTAAGAACCCGAGCGGAAAGTTGCCGGTAAGTTGCCATTGTCTTGGCCAGGAAATTCCAATTAACAGAACATCTAGACTACGTTTCCAAAACGTATCGAGCATGCGCCAGCATGGCATAATTGGCCGGGAGAGAATGAGAAGGTTCTTTACGGTGAAGGACTGTACATTGGCTACAGACACTACGAACGCGCCAAAATAGAGCCACTTTTCCCTTTCGGTCACGGTCTCTCGTATACAAAGTTTGAATACGGTCGCCTCGAAGTGTCTCCACGCACACTAACTGCCAACGGAGCTATAAGGATAACTTTGGCCATCACCAATATTGGATCGCGCGCCGGTGCCGAGACTGTTCAAGTCTACATCCGCGATGAGAAGAGCCGCATTCCGCGTCCCGAGAAGGAGCTCGTAGCGTTTGAAAAGGTCTCTCTTGATGCGGAGGAAACCAAGCACATCGGAATCACTCTGGACAAATATGCTGCAGGTTACTATGATGAAACGGTTCCTGGGTGGATCGCAGAGGAAGGCACTTTTACTGTGTTGATTGGATCATCAAGCGTGGATATCAGGTAAGCAAAAACGCTGATTTTCGACATGGTAACTATTAACAGCCACAGGCGAACTATCCAGTTCCAAGTCGAGGAATCATTTACATGGGTATTCTGAGGCAAGCCCACGTATGGAGAGCTTATCGCAATGAAGAATCTGGTGCGTCAAGGCTTAACACAATGCAAATATGCAGCTCATGCTGGCCTTTTTTTCCTGTTCGCTACTTTACTGCTGTACTGTAGCTGGCCCCGGTGTGGATATAGTCGTGCTAAAGGTATACATGATACGGATTCGTAAGGAGGATGTTTGATGAATTTGGATAGTTTGATGGAATGCAATTTCTGTTCTTGAATCGCAGCATGTCACAAGCCAACACTGAAGGTCCTATCATTGAAGCACGCTTTGCACATGGCGTGTTCTCAGTTTGAAGATTAATTCATGATTCATGATACCTGATCTCGTCTTGAATCATCCAAACGAGACGATGCTCAGAAAGGTTGAGTATATAATTTCCAGCCAACATTATAACGCAGCGACTCGTCCCGAATCTCTTATAAGAATACGTCAGCTGTGCGACAGTGAGAGTTGTATGTCCAACTTTTTTTTAATTTTGGTCTGAGTCCTGTCAGAAAGATCCGGCAACACTTTGGGGCGCAGGGACAAACATACCTCGGAGACTGAGATTAAGCTGCCGACGTGCTCTCGACACATCGGCAATCTTCCTTTTCTATTTTTTCTGGCCCTTTCTTTCTGTGTTTGAGGAAGCACAGGGATTCTCTTCGCTGTCTTTTTTTCCATCTTCAATCATTCCCAAAGGGGGAAAAATATATATTATCGGCCATTTTAATCGCCTTCTCTTTTCAGCGTTTTCTCTCCTCAGTCACGCTCCTCGCGCTCCTTGGCCTCGGGGCTTCGGCTTCGGCTGCGTCCTCCTCTTCGACCGCCCGCTCGGCCACCGCGTCCACCTTTGCCTGGAGGGGGGCGCACAAAGGCGAAGTCGACCTGGACTGTCTGGTCAAGAAGCTTGGTCTCGTGGGCACCGTCGATGGCGGCTCGGGCCTCTTCCAGGGTGGTGTACTCAATCAAGGCGTAACCCTAGAATAGGATTGTGCGTCAGCTTTGTTTTTTTTTTTTTTGTTTTTTTGTTTTTTTTCCAGCAGGTGCCATGACGTCCAGCACCGCGTGGGTAATAAAATACTGACCTTGACATAACCACTTCGACGATCCAAGTTCAGGTGCATGTTCTTAATCTCGCCAAAGTCTCCAAACTTGTCCTGTAGAGCCTCCTCGTCGGCCTCCTCGTGGACATTTGTGACGATGACGATCCAGCCTTCGATGGAGCGCACCGCGGTGGCCTTGGTGTGTGTTTGCATGTCCGACTCGTTGCGCGGGGCGGGAGGGGGTGACGCATTTTCGACGTCAATGTCCATTTGTTCGTCGGCCATCTTGCTTCAAGGATTGCGCGAGTTTATACTACAAACAGCGAGGGAACCAGGAGTGCACGGAGAGGGCGAGTTGGTCGCGGTTGACGGTGAAGCTCTTGTTCGCGGGGCACAGCGCGGCGCCCAAGGTCGGAATTGCATGTCACGTGACCTGTAAGCTGGGAAACATGGGACACCACCAAGGAACGGCCAATGGCCATGTCTCAATTCGGAAATATCATCATTTGCATATCCGAAACGCGCTTCCCCCAGGCGTGTTCTAGTGCTAGCTCATCGGAGAAAACGAAATTACGGGGGAGGTGTGTCTGGAGATTTTTGGCAATCTGACGGGTGTCCGTCCGTCATCCTTAAATCCAGAACTTGGCAACCGGGCTGGTCGGCGTGAGTCACTCGCCGTGACGGTCACGGGACAAAAATGGCAAAAGTCTACAGCACACCAGGCAGCACATACTCCAGGCTTCAGGGGGGGAGCAATGTGCCCGCGTAGTTCGTGTGTGCATTATCCACCACAAAGCATGGCCAAAAATCCCCACGTCGTAGTCACAGGATTGAGTCAAGGAGTTTGTGGTTGCGAACAAATGTGTGTTGTATTGACAACCGACACCGGACGCCGCGTAGGGCCGTAGTGCTTCGTCGCACCTCTCCTTTTTGTTGAGGGTGCTCAGCCTATCGAGCGACCCAACTTATTCCATCTTCCCATAGCTGAATCAAGCATCATCGATGAACGGTTTCGCAAGCCAATCTCCCAATACCGATTTCCTTTCACATAGCAGAGGTGTTCGTTTAGCTGCCGGGGTTGGGGTTCATCTGTAGTTGCAGTCAGCCCTCCTGTCCTCGCATGGGTCGACTGCGGTCGGCACTGCTTACCTTTCTCTTGCCGCCGGTGAGGGTGACGTTGACGAATCGTCGGGTGTACTTGAGGCGCTTGAGAGCGCGGCCCTTGGGGGTCTTGGTCTTCTCCTGGGCCTCAACCTGTAGGGCGGGGTGGTCAGTGATCGGTGTCGTCGAGAACGGCCATCGGGGCCATCGAGTGTGATCGAGATGTTCGTACCTTGGGAGTCTGAGACTTGACCTTGCCTGAGTGAAAATGTCAGCAATCGCGAAAGCGCGTAGCGAGGAATAGCAGCGACAACGTACCGGCACGGGCAAGAGATCCGTGAACTTTACCCATGATGATAGATTTGCGTGGTGGTGATGTGGATGGTGAGTCTGACGATCTGAACGGGTGCGCACCAAAGAATTTTGGGGAATTCAGCGGCAAATGGTTGTGGGCTGGGTGTGGCACGTGATTTTTATCACGTGAGAGAGGACACACTTTGCCCTCGGATAAATAGACCCCGGCCATGTGTGCAGATTATGTAAGCAGATGTCATGTCAAACCCTCCCATTGCTCTGACATGGCCTGGAAAGAGTCAACCAAGGGAAAGGGCTTACCTGTAATTTTTTCTGGTTTAGGGCTATTTTCTCATTGTATTCAAGAATCTATGTCTTGACGGCGCAAGCCCAGCCAAGAAGGCGAAAGCAAGCCATGATAACTCAATATGTAAACTGTGTGTGGGAGAGTAATGCAGTAATTTAAAACCACAGTTTCCATCATGCCGTGATGCTCGTATCAGTCCGCATTCACAGCAGTTTCCATTGAAATCTACATTTTGCCACAAGAAAATAAGATAAATGAACGGATTATGCAATTTGGGCTGACAGCATTCCGTTGGTAGAGTACATATCTGTAATGAGACTGCAGAGCATTTTAATGAATGTAACTCTGCACCATCTATGAGAGGTCATGCAGGTTTATGTACCGTATCTCCAGGGTATTCAAGATGCTGTCGATGCAGGAACAAAGTAGCGCGATGAGATGCACGATTGGAGGTAATCCTTGGCAGTGTTGGGCAAGCACTTGTGATCGAGAAGCAGGCTTTGCTTTTGAAATGTTATATCAATGCAGTGTCTCGTGAGTATGTCATTTTATTTATCTCCTTGTGATAATAAAGTGAGGTCTATTGGCAGTGTTATCAATATTGATCAGAAGCCAGCAAGTGGTCGTGTGTGTATGGTTTGGATGAAACTAGCCGATAAAAGGACGTGTTGTGCAGCAACAACTGAAACAAACACAGGAATTCACACAGATTATATCCAGAAAATAAATAAACAAAGTCCCTCCCAATCCCCCATACACTAAAAAAGAGCCAGACAATAACTGTCAAGTATATCAGTTCTGTTCGATCGAACTGCTGGTCTTGATTGTACAGGGTAGGTCAGCGACAAGCCACCACGCAGCTCAGTGGGTGGGTGAGTGGAGGGGTTCAAGCCGTCAGAGTGTCATTGCATCTCGGTCACCGCAAGCCTCTACGACTCAGTAGCAGTGGGCCTTATCTGAAAACCAAGAAGGCGTGTTGGGAGGCTCCGAAGCATGGAAGCTGGCTCGCTTCATCCGATGGTATACGGTTAGACTGTGAACCTGCTAGACGAGCAAGCAGGTTTTCGCGTCGGATGGCCATGTGCGCTGGCTGGAACGTTACGAGGTGCAAGGCCTCATCGGGACAAGCCATGGTTTAAGTGAGAGGGGCAACGGAGGGGGCGATCCTCATTCTGGCCTACAGGGAGGGAGGTCTGACAAAAGAGGCCGCTGCAGGGGACCGTATGCAGTGTTGGTAAGGTCAGTAAAATACGAGCCCAGACGGTCGTGGTAGTGTGGGAGGCTGCATGGAGGAAGATCAGAAGCGGTACCCCCACCCGAGCGCCCAGCGCTGATCACAACTCAGAATAGTATGCGAGGAGAGAAAGAGTCAGGCACCGTTTGCAAGCCAGGGCAGCAAGGTCGTATTTTTTTTTTCCTTTTCCCACCGTTGTGCCACATGCAACTAAGATGTGTGCTCTCTCGGCCGGGGAATCTCATCCCCTTGCCGGGCCTGAAACCCGAGCCAAGGATACGATGCAATAATATATTTATTTTTTTGCGTGGTATGTGCTCCTTCGAAGGAGAAAAAAATAGAGTAGAGTTTACGTGTACTCGGTGACACCACTGCCTCACTTCTCACTAATAATGACGACGACTTCCATCGTCATCGTCATCGAGCGGGTTTTGAGGCGTGGGCTGGGTGAGGGATCCCTCCCATCTGCTGTCCAGCACACACCAGCACCCAGGCCGCACACCGCAACCAAGCACGTCCCCGGTTGTGCGCATGCACATGGCCCGCCTGCCCCGGATGGAGACTAGTACGCGGTAACACGAACAGGACAACACCACGCACGCAGCCATCACATCACCTCGCAGCGCCTTGCAGCGCGGTGTGCAGCAGCTAAATTGATTTACTTGCAAGGTCTCAGTTCTTTTCAGGCGAGTCCTGTTGGGGCCAGGCCGGGGGGGCACGGGGTAGGGGAGGGGGGAGGGCTTTTTTCTTTCTTCTTGATTTGTGACAAGTGGGAATGCATCTGAGAGGCGCTCTGCATGCCACCAATAGATAGCACATGAGCACTCCTACAAGCCCGAGAGCCGGATGCGAAAAGGTTGGTAATTTGTCCAAGACTGCACACATGTATATGTGTGTTTCACTTGGTCCATTATGTGTTGCTTTTGTGAGATTTCGTCTGTTCTCTTCCATCACATTCCCGATTGTCTCACCTCGTCTCGTCTTGTGATGTGTCGTGCACGACGGACAGATTCTCTCACCCAATTCATTTGGGCCGCGACGGCGCCGTTGCTCATTCATGCTGGCCTACAGCCTTGTTGCGGCGAATGCGCACTAGGTGGGCCAAGGTTTGCAAAGCGCCAATGGGGATTTTTGTAACGACCTCGGGAGTTTAGGAAAAAAGGCTTTGATCAGTGGTTCGGTTGTGGTTTTTTTTTGGTCATGACCATGACCTAGACGAGAGATGCTTTTTGTGGAATGGCATACCTTACGTCTCTCAACTTACGGCCCATCGAGTTGCGGCTGCGGCTATTTTTGGTGGACAATGCTAGTCTTCTAAATCGGGGTGATCACAGAACGTGGAGCCCGCAAGGAGCTTTCTGGGCTCTTCGGCTGTGCGCATTGGAAATGGTGCCATGCACAGGCGCCTGGGAATGGGTGTAGCCCAACGCCCAATCGCAGCGGATCCCGGAGCAGCCACACGGCTTCCTAGTGCCCTCCTTGCCAGTTCGTATTTTTCGCCCTCGGCCGATTGAATGCTCTGGCAGGTTGGCGAACGCCGCGACCAATCCCATTGGCTTCCTGCCCTGTATTAGCGCACTCAAGTCCAGCTCGGGCTGCTTTTGGCAAGCACCTTAGCTGCAAGCTGAATGCGAGGCGTCGACCTCGAGGTCGAGCCGATGAGACAGTGGGTGTCACAACTACCATGGCAGCTGAGTTGTGAATCTAGTGTGGGGAGGGGAGGGGGAGCAAGCAGGATACGAGGGCCTGGCAGAGGCCACTGGCGGCCCTGCGCTGCTGGAACAGAGCCCAGACGCATGCTGGAAGGCCTGGAAGCTCGTAAGCGGTGCGGCCGGCGCTGTTTGCTCCTCCCCCTGTAAGCGACCTCTGAAAAAACGGTGCCCTGCGGTCCGGGATCTGCTGATTGCCAAGCGCTAGGGGGCCCGCATCCCGCATTCCACACAGCCGGGAATATCGCTGCTGGCCTGGCGGGGCGGCGGGTTGTGGACGGGCAACATTGAAGAGGCCCATTGGCATCGCGGATGCATCAAAGGCCACCACAGGGCGCTTGGGTGCTTTTCATTCACCTCGCATGGCCCCAGCAGGCTTGATCCCGGTTTGCCCTGCATTCTCCCATTTTCACATCCTCTTCCTTTCAACCAACATCGGCCCAGAGCAATAACTAATTACATGCTCTGTTGCCCAACTGCACCTGTTCGCAGCTTTCCTCTCCTCCATTCTTCTCTGCGTCTGCGGCTGCTCGCTTGTATCACCAGATCTGCCCTCCATCACGCGACTGGGGTTTCTTCTTCAGCCCTCTCTTTTTCTCACCCTGTGCCCCATTACGCACTCACTTCTGACCACCACTTTCTTGCTGAGCGCAACGCTTCTGCTCGTCCATTCGCTCGTCGACTTTCTCTCTCATTGTTCTTCCCAGCATCTGCTTCCGTCGATAAGGACCCCGCTCAAGAAGGAAAAGAAGGAAGAGAATTGATATGAGAGCTCAATAACAAGCGCTAAATCCCCACCCGTCAATACCAACAACCCTCATGGGAGCTTAGCCCATTGTCACCGCCAACTCTAAACTGCCCACACGCCAGTTAAAAGCCGGAGCCTCGACCCTCGAATGCGACAGCCACCAAAAGAATAAAGCCGCCTGTCCAGCCCACCTCGCATGAAGAGGACGGTTACATACGCCACAGCACCACATTGGTAGCTCAATCCTGACATCTTGGCTTTCAACAACCAGCAGTACAAACCATGACTGAGGTTGTCTCGAATCAGGCCCGTTCGCGGTCTGACAGCTTCCAGCGCATGCTGGATTTAGAAAAGAAGATGATGGTAAGAACATTTCCTAAATATTTGTTTCTTTTTTCTCGCAGTGAAACGGTTGTGCTCATGTAATGTTTCACAACAGCTTCACCGGAGAGAGGGCTCAACTTCAAACTCGCATCATTCGACTCCCACAGGCTCTGTCCCACCAAGCCCTCTTCCCCAACCCCGCCGTTTCGAACTGGTACCGAAGGACGGCAAAAAGGCACCACCACCGCCAGTCCGCAATTATGGTCCACTGCATCCACAGCTCTTTACCAGCAGCACTGCGCCTGTCAATGCAGATGCTGACCCGTCAGCTGCGATCAAACGCAAACCGGTGGCGCACGCTAGAAGCGTATCCATGTCGATTACCATGATGGAAAAGGCACCTCCCCAGAAAAACGTAGCTTTCGCATTCCCACCCGGAGTTCAGGAGCGCAGGGCTGTTTCACAATCTCCAGCTCTTGTGCAGGAGAAGAAGGGCGATAAGGAGGATAGGAGGGAGGTCAAGAAGGAGCCCAAGAAGGAGCCCAAGCAGGAGCCTAAGAAAGAAGACAAAAAAAAAGAAGAGGAGAAAAAAGGGAAAGAGCCGGCTTCCAAAGAAAAGCCTCGAGGAAGACGCCTCAGCAAAGCACCACCGACGTATCTCACCCCCTCAGTCCAAGGCCGCACTGCTACTGAGCCTGTCAAGGAAAAGTCTCGTTCTTCTAGTCTCCTTGGCATTTCTATCGGCCGAAGGGACACGGCAAAAGATGAGCCTGCCGAAAAGCCCAAGCGTGGTCGTTCTGGGTCATTGACATCCGTCATTCGAGGCTCGTTTGAGATTCGACGTGGCTCATGGGACCAGACCAGCGCCTCTGGGTTTCTCGGCGGTGTCAAGTTAGAGAAGAAGAAGCAAGACTTCACCCAACAAGTCCTCGATGATCAAGCCAAGGGATCTAGTTCGGTTCACCCGGCTCTCCGAAAATCCTTCCTTGGACATGGCTCATTCACCCCGCTCAAGGCTTCCCCAGAGCCCGAAAAGGACGCCGATGCGCAGCGTCGTGCATATCCTCCAATCTCCATAAATAACGCTGGGGGCATGAACTCGACTGCAAGTTCTCCAAACACGCCCAAAACCCACTCAAGGCGGGGTTCCTCGGGTTCTTCTAACATCTACCTCTGGAGTGCTCGTGCGAGAAAGAAGTTTTTTGACCAGAGTGACGAATGCGCTGTGGCTGATGATGAAGACGAATCGGAGCAACAGATCAAGAATGATTCTCCTGTCGATCCTCCGTCTATGCCCAAGGAATCGATTGGTCTGACACGAAGGGGCGGTGTTCATATTAAAAACGTTAGCTCCCGAGGTGCGATAACTCCAAAATTCCAGACAGAGCTCGAAACGCAAACTGGAACAACTGAGCCGGAAGTCGTCAAGCCGCTTAAAATCTCTAAGACGGATATCCCCAAGATCAAAACGACTGCGCCGGAACCTGAACCTGAACCCACCAAAGAAACGATTATGGTGCACAAGAATGACGAGAACCGCTCGCCCACATCACCGAAATCTCTGGAACAACGTGTATCCCGTGTATTTTCGCCGTCACCAAAGCCTCCAGCACCGCCAAGGAAGAGCTCGAAGAGGCACTCCACCCCACCTCTGTCACGGTCGCAAACTGCTCCAATGGAAGGTCACAAAGACGATTCAAGCAGAACCTCGAAGGAAAGCACACGCTCAGATAAGAACCCACTGGCTTCGATCAAGCCATCTAGCGTGAAGCGAAATCCAATCCCACCCAGCATTCGATATGAGACTACGATGGCTGGAGTTCGCCCAACACCTTATTCAGGCGGATCGCCAACAAACTCCAGCACTAACTGGAGCCCTACTAAACCGATCGGCTCAAGTGGAAACTCTTCAGAGTCACTGTCCCCCGTATCGACATCGGGTCGCTTCTCTCCGAGCCCCCTGAAGACCGAGATTGTTGCGCCACTAGCGGCAGATGCCGACTTTTCAAC
This sequence comes from Calonectria pseudoreteaudii, assembly GCA_001879505.1. Classification (NCBI taxonomy): domain Eukaryota; kingdom Fungi; phylum Ascomycota; class Sordariomycetes; order Hypocreales; family Nectriaceae; genus Calonectria; species Calonectria pseudoreteaudii. The sequence goes on along the minus strand of KV875244.1, from coordinate 165,214 downwards.
CCAGACGCCAGATAATAAACGTACCTCTGCGAATAAAAAGACCTCTCATCCTTCCGCTGAACGCCTGGATCCGATGAAGATGGCACACCCTGCCCTCCGGCGTCCCAGAACTAGCTCATCTGACGAGTCCCTGTACTCTGATGCGCTTCAGACTACGTCGGGCCTAGATACACCTGATACGTCGCCGCCTCAGTCCGATTCCGGATACAAGCTGAATGGCGAGAAGAGAATGACCCAGTACAGCCCTTACTGGTCCATGGAAAACTCTCCGGAAATGGCCTCGACCGATCGATTCCAGGTTTCTGATGCCCCCAATTCCGAGGACGAGGTTGACCCCATTGAAGCTGCGGCGCGGAGAGTAATGGAAGCTTTTTCAAACGCCAACCTCCGGAGTCCAGCTCTGAGCCACAAGGAAGACTCTTCTGGTGACAGCAGCATGCCTTCCACGCCCATCACGCCCATCATGGAGACGCAGCCGCGCCTACGACACAAGGACAAGAGCAAGGGCCGCCTCAGGCCCGCCAACATCCACACCGTCAGGTTGTCCCAGACCGCAAATGGCCCCAAGGCTGTCAGAAGCACGCCTAACCTGGACGTCCGCGGTCACAAGTCTGGACAGCCTGCGTCCGAGGGCTCCAACCAGAGCAAACCCAACCCGCAGCGTGGCGAAAAGGTTGGAAAGGTGTTTGTTGTGTGCTGCGAGTGCAAGCGCTATCACGACATCCCCACTAAGCTGTACAAGACTATGCTCAACCCGGGCCACGTCTTTGACCAGCCCGAGACGAAGGGCTTCGAGGATAGAGTTTGCATGACTGTTAAGTGCTCCTGGTGCGACCACCTGATGAGCACTAAGTGCTGCCCCGGAGTTTCAAGCATCCTGGAAGTTCAAGCAAGGGTTCACTGAAGGATTCAACCCTTCATTTGATATTATACTTCGTCTTTTTTTCTTTTGTTTTTGATTTTTGGATTGACTTGATATTTTTGAACATGGTTTGCCGGCCACTAGCCATTGCACATATGACAAACACTGCTCGACGCAGCAATTTTCCTTACTCTACTCATTATTTTTATGGCGCTAGTGGAGAAAAAGGAGACATGCTTGGATACACGATGTTACAGACGCGGCGTTGCGTACACTGGAAGGAAGGGATAATATGCCAGCTTGATGGCATATTTCAGCCGCTATAATACCCCGCTGGCTGGGTTGCGCTGGCTGCTGAGAAAGGGTTATGTGTGATTAATAGCTTTATGAGATAATTCTACGACTTGACGAATATTATGAATCAATTCATTGTCAAATACGGGTTCCTTTTCTTGAGTGATTGGTGTGATTGATCCCGTGATTTACTTGATGAGACAAACCAGGCAATTTTTAACAATCCAAGAAGAACCAACGAGACCTAATGCAGAGAAAAAAAAAGACCGCGCATGTCGAATGTTGAAATGTGCGCTTTCATTCCATTCCTTTCAACTCTCCTTTCTCATACGTGCCGCTGAAGCAGGCATCCTGTCGCTCTCTGCAGCTGGACCGGTTTGTGATGGTGTTGTGGAGGGGGTTGACGTCACCATTTTCGTCCGGATTATGGTCGATCACGACCATGGTTTTGGATCAATCACACACAAAGAACTCTACATTTCCCATCAATATGTGGATTGTTAATCCCGTTTGAAGAACATGCCGGGCCCGAAATTTTCTTGCAAATGACTTTTCGAGATTGTCGTGGTGCCTAACGATGAAGTTCTCCCTTAGCGATAATAACTCCCATGTGGTGACTGTCTACATGAATGACCTGGCTTTTTGCAATGAACTCGTGCTTCATCCTGATTCGCATTTTTCTCTCTCTAATAATGACCCTGGAGGTGTGGTCGATGACACTCTGTGGTTTGCTGATGCGTAGTCGCTGACGTCAATGGTGGCAGGGATGCAGATGAGATGTTCCAAGTTTCATGTGTAAGTTGATGGTAGCAAGACAGTGATATTAAGGGTCCAAATACACTGGAACAACTGATAATCTTTTTTTTCCCCTCATCAATTCATTTGCTCACTCATCAGCCATTTCACTGTGACAAGAAGCGGCTTCTGGCTCAACTCCCCTTGCCCTTTTTTCCCCCCCACCCGCTTTACCTTGTCTCAAACACTCAGCGTCATCTGTGTCAGAGAGAGAAAAAAAACACACCATGTCGTCGGCCGAACCCAAACACGGCACCATCCTCGCCCGAAACAAGGAGGGCACAATGGAAGCCTCGGCCATCCTATGGCGAGGCTTGTGTGACAAGCCCAAGACGCTCCGCAAATACATGACAAAGGACGCGGTGCTGGCCGAGCCGGACCGAAACGTTTACTCGCCCAAGTCGGAGCCGACGTTTGATGAGTACCTCGACGACGGGTTCGAGCCCTGGACGGCCTACAAGATCCACGACGACCCCGAATTCGTCGAGATCGACATGATGAGTTCGGCCCTGACTTACCGTGTCACAACCTGGCGGCTTAAGAATGGCGAGATGGTGGCCACCGAGGGCATGTGCTCGAGCGTCTTCCGCCAGGGCCCCGGAGGAGACTGGAAGTGCTGCCTTCACCACATGGCCAAGCTCTGAAGGGGTGTCACATGGTCAGTTTCCGCGGAGGGAATGCATATTTGTCAAGGATACAAAGGAAGACGACATATTTTTGGGCGTCAGCTGTGCTGGGATAGGGATGGCGTTGGGTGTGTGTGTGTGTGTGTGTGAGTGTACAGTGTGAGGATATAGGAATGGGAATTTTTCTACTTTGCCATTTACAATTGCCGTTTTGGCATACGCTACCCTGTTCCAGATTGTGAAGATGTTGCAAGACCCTGAAGTGATGTGATGACACCACCGTGGACCCCTGCTTTTTCCTATGTTCGATGACATTTCAGCTTGGCTCTCTACACACACCCACGGAAAGAAACCATGACACTTGCCATTCCCGCCTCCGAAATAATAACAAAAAAATTGACAAATGCCAAGGTCACTTAATGATTCAACAGTCTAGTCTGTGAGATTAACTTACATTGTTATCGCAAAAGGTTTGGTTGACCTTCTACATTAGGCTGTGGGGCGCCAGCTTGGCCAAGCTGCTAACAGGGGAACAAGAGCTCACGTGGGAGCGGGGGACGGCCCCCAATGGACATGATGCCTCAGCTCTCCTTTCGAATCCGAGTATTGGATTGCTTGGCGATGTGCTCCCGGGCCCTGGCGTCAGTGGGCTGTGTTTGTTAGCGCTGCCGGTGAACGTGATCAGATGAAGCGGAAGCGAGGCCAACTCCCTGGCCCGGAGACGGGAATGAGGCGGTGGGGATAGCTGCAAGGTGTGCTCGTGCTCGGATTCAATTGGGCATAAGGAGGGATTGAAACTTTTATGAACGTCATTGATGCCATCTTGAGCCAAAGATAACCGCCAGTTACTCGCAAAAGCTGAGATTTTGTCGTCATATCTCCGCTTATCCAATGCATATATTTTCCAGAACAACAGAATCCCAAAAGTGGATTATCCTGCCTTAGCGCCGTTTGGAATGCGCCCCAATACGACGGTTTGTCTGCACGTTTACAAATTAGTCGTCGACGGGCCGTTTATAACGCAGAGCCAAAACGGCACACGCCGGCGGCATGGATGGGATCGTCTCTTGCGTTGACAAATATGGCCCCGGTCTACACGAGCCTCAGTGTTGGCCCCGCAATTCGGTAGGGGGATCAAATCTTGGCATCTCTCCTCTTGCTGGGAAGTCATTGCGTGAGCTTAGTTGGCTCTTCACATTGATAAGCATTGCATCAGTGTGAGCCTTGGCTGCTTAGCTTCCTTGTTGGCCCTCCACTGACTGAGTCGTATCCCCGAGAATGACGCGTGGCTTTGGGAAGACTCACTTGGCTTTTGGATAAAGCCTTCTTGGCTGCCTTGTGCTCGGGCCTTGGCATTGTGACTTTTTGACTTTAGCCCCTCTTTCAATTTCTTGTCTTGGGTAACAAATTGAATGACCAAATGTGCCTTTCTTTAACCTGCAATTGATATGGTGGTCAGAATACTGAGGTTGATTGAGAGTTGGTGTTTAGGGTCTTCAAGGCTCGCTCAGTGACATATTGGCTTTTCATGGGGAGAAAACGTAAATGCCGAATGCCGATCCGCACCAATCCTGTCATGTTGGGGAGGAGGAAGAGACTCTGCTAGCGATGAGGTAATGTTCCCTGCCACTTATTTCTTCCTCGACGCTATCTTCTTGGCGTCTAGGATTGGCCAACCCCCCGTTCCGCTCCGCTCCGCTCCGCGTCGCGCTCTGGGCGACACTCTGCCTGATGGAGTCTCCGGGCTTTGAGCCACCCCTTTCGTCGGCAGCTAGCCCTTTGCGCAACTTTGAAATAGTGATTTGCTAGCATTGAAGGCACGGCCTCACTTCAAGATAAGCAAATACCCATTGATAGGTTCCCCAAGTGCCTCGAGATCGGCAAAGGCAGCAGTTCTCTCCTTGAATTGTGAACACTTTCTGCCCCTGCACTGGTTGAAGGTGCACCAGCAATTGCACCCAACGAAGGCCCGCCCGGATAGCCACAGTTTTTACACCCCCCGACAGACCGGGTGCGGCGCAAAATTTGCCTTGTCACGATGACAACGAGAACGACGTCTTGCATATTAGGCCCCTCCTGAGACGCCGGGCAGGCGGAGAAAATCCGAGACTGGGGGTCTTACCCAGCTACGCCATTGCAGCAGCCCAAATAGATTTGGTACTGCGGCTGCGATATGGTGGGAACAGGCCTGAAGCCAAGACGGATAAGTCGGCGCGATACAATCTCTCCAAAGTCTTGGGAGCAAACTTAGTTGAGGCGCTGCAGCAAGTGATATGCCACATGGTATCGCGTATGGCCTATTTGCCCCGGTACTCGTTTGCCGCGTGGGACCGGGGAAACCTTGCGTGTTGTATCGACGTAAATCAACATCTCGAGAAGCTCTCCGTATTCATTATTGTTCTCTCTTTGCGGAGGGAAGGGTGTGCCATTAGCTGCTGACAACACTCTGCCAAGCAGGCTTGGCTGGGCACCCCAGTCGAGTGTGAATAACAGCGAGGTCGCAAAACTCTTCTCTGGTCATCTGGATACCGCAGCCAGAGTGGTTGTGTGAAACTTCACTTGCAGTGCTTATTCTTTCCCAAGTGGTCGGAGCATATAATCTGGACAACGTTGGCACGCTATGACCATACCTAGTTGCAGATTTGGATCAAACACTAACCATCAGTTGATCTCGGGATACGGTACTGCCCGAGATCAACTCCAACGTCTTAAGGCACTTGGGCTTATGCGATTGGCCCCTACTGTGACCCTGGTCCCGGCTTCGAGCTTGTGATGGAGGCGGATTTGGGTTGTCATCAATTCAAGTGCCGGTTCCCGGGTTCTCGAATGATAACTACCCAAAACCGTCTTTTGGTCCTTCTAAAAACACGGCAATGGCGGCAAGTTGACAAAGGAGGGGACAAGCCACCATGACAAATGGGCGTCAAGTCGAGGGGGTTAAGCAAGTTGAATCCTCACTTGAGGTGCAGATTTTGTCACCTGGCATTCCATCCTCAGTCCGTGTCCCCATATTATGGGCACTCTACACCCGTAGTCTCCCGCAACGGTGCCCTAAATGCCTTCGAGGCGCCGACTGTTCCGGGATCTTCCCCCGCACACGGCAGCCAGGCACACAGAGGAGCGGCTGGGCGTATGATTCCATGGCGCTTCCGAGGACCTTCGGGGGGCCGGCCGGTGCGGGTGTCCAATGAGGACGAGCAGCTGACCCCAGAGAGACCCGCGAGGACTCCATTCTCGACTGTGCTTGGCCAGGGACAACCCCCAGGTACGCGTATCACGCAATTACGCCCATTGAGCGACGCTGCATCCCGAGGAGGGGCTCTCGACCTTTTTAGTGAGCACTAGATTAGGTCCTGAGGCGCCGACAGACGCTTGAGGATGCGGCTATTCAGCAGCACGGACGGCGTGGTCTGAGAAGGCGTGGGGTTGAGGGCCAGGAGTCGGCATTTAAGCTTATTGCGACAGAGCGAGGCCCATCAGATGGCTCCTGTTTACGTACAAGGTACCTTGCATGCGGATCCAAGTTCCAGAAACAGCGCAGAAGCATCACGTGCCTGTTAGTGTACTATCGACGGTGCACTGGACTTGCGCATTCTTCTGTTAGAAAAGAATCAATTACCAATGCCCTCGTCCACAAGCCAACCCTGGCTCCTCTATGCGACTAACGACGCAATACATGGCCCAGCTAAGGCGACCCAAGAATTCCGGCCTGGCTGAGACTGGTCATCTAACAGGGCGAAGTCTCTCAGGGCCCCGTCAAGAACCCCGTCTAGGACCCCGCCGTGGTGGCAGTGCATGCAGCTCACGCTTGGCGGAAGCCGTCGCAAAGCGCTCTCCGTTTTCTCCGTTTGCTGAATGCTTGGACAAGCAAAACTGAAGATCTATGTAGATGATCGAGATCTGATCTGTGGTCACGAGACCAGCGCCCGCAAAATACTCGGCGGAGGCTCTGCGGGCTGCCTGCATAATACCAGCGAGGAACACCGGTTCCGCCTAAAGAACTACACGGCTCAGTTCGATATACTCCACGATCCAGGACAACACATAATAATACTCCGACGAGAAAAGATTTGAACATCGGGGCGTAATTGAAGCAATCGAACCACAGTGCCCAGAGCCAACATGATCCTTCAACCGACCACCCCCCCTCTCGACGGGCGATAATACCCCACAGAGGATGAAGGGGAGGGGGGTGTGAGAGTTGATTGCTTGGCCTACAGGCCCGAAGTCACTCCATCTTCGGTTCCCAACGGAGTCGCAGTGCAGTCCCATAATGGACCCACCATCGGTGAAGTTGAAGTGAGACTTCATGGAGTCTCTGATGGGTGGGAAAGGGTCCTCATGGGTCGAAATCACATCCTACCAGGGTTCGGGTCTGACTCCGTGCCTTCCCAAAAGAAAAGAAGGGTCCGGTCCCCAGAGCCTGACCGTCTTCTCATTGACGGTATTGCAGGGGCGTGTTTGATGCAAAGTCCACCTCGCCGCGCAAGAACATGGCTGAGATGTCGTGTGGACGGCGCAGTGCACAACAAATGCACAAGTGTGTACGGGCGAGAAAACCAAGGCACTTTTATCAAGTGACCATGGCCCACTCAACAACGAAGTGACAGAATCGACACACGATTTCGGCGTTGATGCGGAAATGACGATCGGTTCAGATCGCCTTGGTTCAACACTTTTGAGGCCATTTTGTCCCGGACTTGCGCCGTGGCGATTTTCTTGTTATTCTTTCGCAGCCTGGTATGTAATGGAGACGTGATTGTTGCTACTGCCGCGTCGCTGCCGTTTTGACCGTCATCACTGTGATAATTGTGACTGAAGCTGGCTTCCCGCTTTGACACTGCAGTCATCCTGCCGCTACCGTGCATTCTCGCCGATTACAATATCAACGCCTGCCGCTATTATGGAGATATTTTGTCAGCTCTAATCTAAGAACACCAAGAGTCCGCAAAGCAATAGACTTTTACGGACGTGGCTATGTTGATGAAAAATTGAAGAGTCTAGAGAATGAACAGCAGTCAAGAGGAATTGAGACCAAAAATTGTCTGCAGAAACAGGAGTTGGCGCTCTGAGCAAAATCTCCCGACCGCACCGGTTTTGTTGTGACCAAAGATCGGGCTTGGGACTTTTGAACTGCTAACAACGAAGCAGTCTGTGAAAACAAAGTGAAATAAACTGATAAGATGCCGGGATTCAGCCTCCATGATAGCCGTCAATATGGCAAGTGGGCAGATGTTGTTCAAGGGGGGCGTTTCGAAACAACATGGCCAAACGACACGCCCCCATCACCAATTGACACCCAAGAAAGCCAAAGATTACGTTCCGTAAATGGTATCTGTCACCGAATGGGACCGGCTATGTGACGGAAGGACCGGCAGTGACAAGAAGCAGCCACGATGCTTAGTCTTGCTGCCAAGGCGCTCGCTCCAGCTCAACCCCGCCATCTGGAATAGCAACGGCAAGCAACCTGGAAAAAAACTGGAACGACCCTGGTATTGTGGGGGCTCTGGAGAAGGGTATCTCGACCAAGATTTGATAGGGAGTTGATCTCAACGAGACGCCCGACCTGGCAATGTCAACTATAAGAGGCCGTCTTCCCCCCCGAAGTCATGGATGCTGTCATACTCATCAGAGCAACAAACACACATGAAATCATTTGTTTGCTTGCACCTAGTCGAACGGAAGCCTCCCTGAAGTTCTTTCCTGAGACTTAGGACAACCCAACACCACCACCATCCCGATACACACCAAAACCCACCACAAACCATCCTAACTGGCAGCGCCAGTGTCAAGCCCAACAATGGCCAAGAACCCAGCGCCAGAGACACATGTCTCTGGCCAGAGCAACGACCCTATTAGCCAACCAGCCCATGCTCTCTCGTTTGACCAGGTCGCCGAAGAGCTCAAGGTTGATCTTTTGAACGGTCTCAACGAGGCCGAAGCCAGCCAGAGGCTGGAAAAGTATGGAAACAATGATCTTGGTGAGGCCGACGGCGTTCAGCCTCTCAAGATTATTATTGCACAGGTGGCCAATGCCATGACATTGGTAAGTGTTTACTCTCGAGATGATTATGCTGCCGGTCGTCAATCCAATGCCTTCCCGATTGTTATTTGGTCTTGGCGCTCCATTTTTTACTTTCGATCTCTCGCCTGAGATCGTTCCCACATTATTGCTCTTTTATGAAGCCTTGGTAGATAGTCAATTGCACTTGACTAACATTCTAAAAGGTCTTGATTCTTGCTATGGCCGTCTCCTTTGGCATCAAGTCATGGATTGAAGGCGGCGTGGTTGCCTTCGTAATTGGACTCAATGTTGTCGTCGGTTTCTTCCAAGAGTACTCGGCTGAAAAGACCATGGATTCTCTCCGATCTCTCTCATCCCCTACTGCAACTGTCGTCCGAGGTGGCGACTCCAAGGTTATCCCCTCTGTTCAGATTGTACCAGGTGATCTTGTGGAGGTCAAGGTCGGCGATACCATTCCCGCCGATATTCGGTAAGCATCTTCCCCCTCGTGTCTGCAATGAAAACTAACCTGGCTCTAATAAGCCTGATCGAGGCCGTAAACTTCGAAACCGACGAAGCGATGTTGACTGGCGAGTCTTTGCCAGTCCGAAAGAACGAGGACAACATCTTCGAAAGCAACACTGGCCCTGGAGACCGCCTCAATGTTGCATACAGCTCTTCCACCGTCACAAAGGGACGCGCCAAGGGCATTGTTTTTGCAACTGGTGTCTGTACAGAGATTGGAGCGATTGCCAATGCCCTTCGCAAGAAGGACAGCAAGGTCCGCCCTGTCAAGCGAAAGCCCGACGGTTCTGCCAAACCTCACCGATATCTTGAGGCATACACGCTTACCTTGTCCGACGCCATTGGACGCTTCCTTGGGGTTAATGTCGGCACGCCCCTTCAACGAAAGCTTTCTCGCCTAGCGATTCTCTTGTTTGGTGTCGCTGTTATTTGTGCCATCATTGTACTTGCTGCCAATAAGTTTGACTCCAATCAGCAGGTCATCATTTATGCTGTCGCAACTGGATTGTCCATGATTCCTGCCAGTTTGGTCGTCGTGCTGACTATCACGATGGCTGCTGGCACCAAGAGAATGGTGGAGAGGAACGTCATCGTCCGAAACCTCAAATCTCTTGAGGCACTGGGAGCCGTTACCGACATTTGCTCCGACAAGACGGGCACCTTGACTCAGGGAAAGATGGTTGCCCGCGGTGCTTGGATGCCTGGCATGGGAACGTACACTGTCGAGAACTCGTCGTCTCCCTTCGACCCCACGGTCGGTGACATCAGACACGACCCTCGTCAGCCGCACCAGATCCCCTTTAAGCAGGGTGGTGATGCTTGCGGCACCATTGACAGTGCTTCCAGTTTGCTCGCCAGAAGCTCGAGTGGCCTTGCCAAATTTCTACAGGTCGCATCCCTTGCAAACCTTGCCACAGTTGTCGAAAAGGACGGCGAGTGGCATGCGCGCGGCGACCCTACGGAGATTGCGATCCAAGTTTTTGCTTCTCGATTCGACTGGAACCGGCTCAAGCTTACGAGCCACGATGAACAGAGCCAGTACAGCGAGGTTGCGGAGCTCCCATTTGACTCGGACGTGAAGCGCATGTCGGTCATCATGAAGGATAACCGCACGGGAAAGCTCTTCGCACTCACCAAGGGGGCTGTCGAACGCGTCATCGGAGCATGTGCCACGTACTGCCCTTCGGACTCAGACGATCAAATTCCCATGACGGGCGAGTTCCGAGAGGAGATTCTACGCAACATGGAGGCATTTGCCGGCATGGGCCTGAGGGTGCTCGCGTTGGCATCCAAGCCATACGACTACGATCTAAAGAAGGGAGACGAAGTTGTTCGTTCTACTGTCGAGTGCGACCTCGTATTCCGAGGTCTCGTCGGATTGTATGACCCGCCCCGTCCAGAGTCAGCTCCTGCCGTGCGAGAGTGTCACGAAGCCGGTATCTCCGTCCATATGCTTACAGGTGACCACCCCGAGACGGCAAAGGCCATCGCGATCGAGGTCGGCATTCTGCCTACCCGAATGGACATGGTGGCATATGATGTAGCAGCCTCTATGGTTATGACAGCCACCCAGTTCGACGCCCTCTCAGATGACCAGGTCGATCAGTTGCCGTTCCTTCCGCTTGTCATCGCTCGATGTGCCCCCAACACCAAGGTCCGAATGATAGAGGCGCTGCACCGACGCAAGAAGTTTTGTGCTATGGTATGTACTGCGTCATCATTTCGTTCTCGCATGTGAAATCGCACTAAATAACCTTTTTTTTTCTTCGTCTAGACCGGTGACGGTGTCAACGATTCTCCCAGCCTCCGCCGGGCCGATGTGGGAATTGCCATGGGCCAGGCCGGCTCTGATGTCGCAAAGGATGCCTCGGATATTGTTCTTGCCGATGACAACTTTGCCTCAATCGTTGCTGCTATCGAGGAAGGCCGCCGCATCTTTGACAACATCCAAAAGTTTATTCTGCACGTCCTAGCCACCAATGTTGCGGGTGCATGCGTCCTCCTTGTGGGATTGGCCTTCAAGGACAACACAGGGCTATCCGTATTCCCAATCACTCCAGTTCAGATTGTTTGGATCATCATGTCAACGTCAGGCCTGCCCGATATGGGGTTAGGGTTCGAGCGAGCGGTGCCAGATATTCTTCGACGGCCACCCCAGCCCCTCAAGACGGGTGTCTTCACCTGGGAGCTGCTCTGCGACATGTGCGTGTACGGTCTCTGGACAGCGGCGCTCTGCCTCAGTTCCTTTGTGCTTCGCATGTACGCCTGGGGCAACGGCGAGCTGGGACACAACTGCAACGACAGCTACAACGACACCTGCGATACCGTGTACCGGGCCCGTGCCACGACGTTTGCGTGTCTGACCTGGTTTTCGCTCTTCCTCGCCTGGGAAATGATTGACAAGAGGAGGTCCTTTTTTCGCATGCAGCCTGGCTCCAAGCTTTACTTTACGCAATGGATGCACGACATCTGGCGTAACCAATTTCTCTTCTGGGCCATCATGCTGGGCTTCGTCATCCTCTTCCCCGTGATTTACCTGCCTGTCATCAACACCAAGGTTTTCAAGCACAAGGGCATATCCTGGGAATGGGGCATTGTATTTGTGTGCGCGGGCCTCTTCTTTGGTGGCATCGAGCTATGGAAGTGGGCGAAGCGAATCTTCTTCCGCGTTCAGGCGCGTCGGGTAAACGGCATTAGCTGGAAGGAGATGGATGTTGAGCAACGGGTATTCGGCGAATATCTAAGTACGACCGAGTCGACCGATGTCAGCGTTCGCCACGGGCTGGAAAAGGTTCCAGTTCCTCCCGTCATACCTGCGGCGCACAAGAAATGCTGAGTCGAGTCATCAGAAAAAAAGACAGCACATCGGTCGTTTGAGAAAGTTGCAACTAAGACGGCCCTTGTATTTTCGGTTGGCCACCATTTCTCGACAGCAGCCAATCCACTTATGCACGGATGCGTAGTCTGATGGGGCAGATAAGGGTCAGGAGCCGTGCGAAGAGCCTGTGAAACGTGGTAAGGAAGAAAAAAAAAGAACAGACAAGAATGAAGACGGAAGGAAAAATTGATGAAACTATAAAAAAAAAAAAAGAAAAGGGATTACGAATGTTACAGGGAAAGTGTCGTATCCTCATCTGGAATTCCCCAAAGCGGCATGGCTCCAGGCGATGAGATTTGACGAGATTGAAACGAAGATTAGGTGGACCAGGGATGGTGGACGATGCGGGAGGCCTAACGTGTTCTAGCCCTCAAAAAGCACATGGCTACGACGGTATATTCAGATTACACGTATGGTAGTAGTGATTTTTTTTTTTAAAGCTGAACATAAGCTAGGCGTTCATAGTGCCTGAATACGAGATGAAATTTTATCTAGTTCAACTCTTGATTGAAGCCTAAAAATAAAGGGCTTGGATGAGAGTTGAGATTTGGGAGCCAAGCGCCGCCTTAGTGTCGATCATATTGTGCGCCACGACAAGCGATTGGCCTTTCAGAGCAGGCTGGGCAGAAACGTGCCGTGCCAAGCAACGTCAAGCTCTCTCCACAGCGAGACGCGTTTGTTTGCGTGTCCAACAGCGATGTCCGCATTTCTTCTCTCTCCTATGGCCATTTTCAGGCCAGCAATGCCCATCTTGGGCGTCGTCAAGTGAAACATGGCTCCCTCCCAGGCCCGATTATGATCGCCGCCCTCACATCCGGTTTCAGGTACGCCTCGGCCTAGGCCAGAGACAGTGATTCCAAACAGTCAGTCGTCGGCGCCGCAGTTTGGTTTGCTGCTGACTGACTTACTGACTGTGGTGGATATAGTCCATGGTCCTTATGTTGGCTTGATTCCACATGGTTGGCTGCGCGGGCCTGACTATCCCGACAGTCGGTCCGGGCGCCGTCCGTATACACACTCCGGCGCTCCAGCAACAAGACACACGGCAGCACGTCTTCCGGGCACTGAGACAACAGGTTGTACAACGGTCCTCCCTCCTCTTGTTCTCTCTCTCCAAGTGTTTCTCTGTGCACCTTTCTGCCCAACGCCAATCAGTCGTGCACATTCCCATGCTCGGCTGCCCGGCACACACACACGCTCAGCGACCTGGTTTTGCTTCTGGCCGTGCTTTTTCGTGTCCGTGGCTATCTGTGCCACACACACACGCCCCCCCTCCCCTCCCCTATCCCATTTGTGTCTCTTTCGATTCCTAGCCGCCAGGCCTCGCAAGCGGGCGCAGCGTAAGGTTGTGCAATGTAGATCAAGGGAGCACGTCCGGATACTATCATGCCCGTGGATACCTCATCCACGCCCCCAGGTCCCACACACACGCCCCCTTGGCGCTGGTGGCCGAGGAGCCTCAATTCCCTATTTGTGCCTGCCCAGTCCCCTTCTGGCACACTGCTCTAGATCCCGTTCTGGCGCCCTAATACACTTCCTTTTCTTGGCAACCTTAATTCGAGTCGACTGCCAAGATATATCTGACCCTGTTGAATCGTGCCAAGTCAAACACATACACACACACACTTTCACTTCCTCCTAGAAGATCAACACCGATGGGATGATTGATATCGACCTAACTGATCTGAACATCGTCCTTGGGGCGCTTGGTATGTTTGAAGATAAATTTTCAAGATGGTGGGATGGCATGGATGGAGAGAGAACGAGACTGACCAATCTGCAAGGCGCTCTTCTTGTACTGTATGGATTCATATCCGTCCAGGTCAAGCAGGTCTGGTACCTGGGCGTAGCTCGTAAGTATTATTCCTCTAAGCACCAGCTCTCGGTGCAATTTTTGCTAACAGCTGGGTGTTTTTTGCAGTCCCGGCCATGGTCATGGGCATTGTCCTCGGGCCCGTGGCAGCAAAATTCATAGTCACCGATCGATGGGCAAACGGTGCAGCGGGACAGACTCCTGAAATCACACTGGTAAGCCGGCCTCACTCACCAGCAAGCACAAGTTGCACATCAGCCACCAAGAATAATATCACGATCCTAACTCTTTCTCTCTTTTTCTCTCTTTAGGGCGTCATGCGGGTCATGATTGGTCTCCAGCTCGTCATTGCAGGTTATCAGCTCCCTGCCCGGTACTTCTGGACCCGGTGGAAGGAAATGGCCATGTGCCTGCTGCCCATCATGACCATGATGTGGCTCGCGACGACGGTGTGCGTGCTCGTCACCACGACCAACCTCAACTTCCTCCCCGCGCTCGTCATCTCGGCCTGCGTCACCTGCACCGACCCCGTTCTCTCACAGGCCGTCGCTAAGGGCCCCTTTGCCGACATGTTTGTTGCCCGTCCGCTGCGAGAAATCATCTCGTGCGAAGCCGGCGCCAACGACGGGTTCGGGTTCCCGTTCCTGATGATTGCCGTCTACATGATGCGGCACGCGTACGATACGGGGACCGAAGGTGTTTCGGCAGAGGGCAGCATGTCTGAGAACCAGGACGTCGGTCGCATCGGTGGAGGCGTGGGCGTTGCCCTGAGGTTGTGGTTCGTCGAGACCTGGCTCTACATGATCTTCGTGTCCGTCATTTACGGCGCCATTGTTGGATACCTCTCCTGCAAGGTCATTCGCTTTTGTTTGAAGAGGTACGTCGTGATAATCTAGCCATGATAGTGTCTCGCAGATATATCTAACCGTTATGTGCACACAGGAGATGGGTCGACAACGAGTCTTACCTGCTCTTCCCCGCGGCTCTTGGCATGTTCCTCATTGGAACATGCGGCGCCATCGGGCTGGACGACTCTCTGGCCTGCTTCGTGGCCGGCTCTGCCCTCAACTGGGATGGTCACTACCTCAAGGAGTCGGAGCGCCGCCACGACGAGGTCAACTCGACCATCACGGAGCTTCTCAACTTTGGCGGCTTCTTGTACCTTGGAGCCGTCATGCCGTGGGCTGAGTTCAACGACCCCGACGGAACCGGCATCACCATTGGGCGGCTCTTCGTCCTCGGTATTTTGGTCCTGCTCTTCCGCCGGATCCCTGCTGTCCTGTTGGTCCACAAGCTGATGAAGCCTGTCTGCGAAAACTGGAAAGAGGCCCTCTTCATGGGATATTTTGGTCCCATTGGCGCAGGTGCCATCTTCTACACTGAGTATGCCAAGAACCTCTTCCCAGAGCTTGGCGAAGGAGATGAGGAGGAGACGCATCTCAGACTCATCCTGACCCCAGTTGTCTACTGGCTGGTTTTCTTTTCCGTCATTGTCCACGGCCTCTCCATCCCGGCGCTCAACATCATTTACCACTACCTGGGAGTCCAGCCGATTCACGATGACGGCGTCGAGGTGCACTGCTCATCGAAGCGCGAAGCCCTCCCTGCCAACGCCATGCCAAGCGGCCGGGATAGGTTCATCGCATACAACCGCTTCAGCCGACCTGCGCCCAAGAGGATCACGCAGTGGCCTAGCATCACGGACAGTCGCCGAAGCAGCAGTACAACATGTGTCAGCAATGATGACGATGACATTGAGCTGGGCTACAAGCGACACATGAAGATTCAACATTTCATTTGACGAGGTTTCCATCACCTCAGTGTTTACTAGGATTTTGTATTGGAATATTAGCGAGCATTGGAAAAACGGTTTCTCTTTCTCTCCCGTTTTCCCCTTTGTTTCTTTGTCTTTTTTTTTCTCTTCAATTCTCTCCTTTAACTGTCTGGGTTTTGTGGGTTTTTTTCTTTGTTACGACTATGATATTTGGGCTCTGCATTGGCAGAAGGTTAAAAAATTGGACAAGAGTTGTCTGCCTGGAGCAGATAAATGACGGGATACAATATAGAATAATAATTTAGAACACGGATATAGGATAGGGCAAAAAGGAAATACAAGGACAAGGTTGGGAGTCCATGACACGACCCACACACACACACACACGTAAATCTCAGGCACTTGGCCTGCCCCAAGTCTGAGTATGTTGGAACGAAACCTGCACCTGAGGCGCTCTACGTTTACATGCCGATGGCATTTCGCATCATGCAATGTTTGGCTTTCCGATCTTCCAACGTCTTAATTTGGTCCATGTTTTGAATCCCCTGACCATTGAGACACGGCAAAACACAGAAAATATTCCCCATTATTTTCAGCATTCCCTTTCGCGCTTGGCTCAGTTAGGGAATGCTTGCAGAGTGCCTGCCATATGGTTTAAATTAATTAACCCCTGGGCAAGACATTGCATCGCTACGCTTCCGAGGCTTCAGATAGACGAGAAGTTCGTTCGTGCGTTCTGATAACAGGGTCTGCGTGGCTTATCCGGTGAGGCTCTGCGGTGGCGGACATCCAGCCGACAAGGTAGTAGAGACTGCAAGCAAGGCCATGCAGAACAAGATGGCTACAACCAACATTTCAAAGGTATTCATTTATTTTATTTTATTTTATTTATTCATTCATCCCTTCCTTTTATGCATTGTCCACATCACGCCTTCTGGGCAGAAGCACAATGCTGCTTGTGGCTCTTCCAGTCTTCCCTCTGGTGCTCTCTCCCGCAGTAGCTCACGGCCCCGCACCGGCCGCACTTCTTGATGTCCTGCGTCTTGCCGCAGACATTGCAGGCCGCCACCTTCATGGCGCCGCTCACCTGCCCGCCCGCCATCTCGGCCATGGAGTCGCTGATGCCCTGCCGGATTGCGGCTTCGCAGAGGGCTCCGCCGCAGAAGGCGTTGACCTGCACGCCCACAAAGGGCGATTCCTTGTGGTGCAGCCACGACATGGGCGTCTGCAGCACGCTCGTCGCCGGCTTCTCGCAGATCTCGCACTCGGACGGCGAAGCCTCCTTGCATGCGTCCTCGTGCTGCTTCACAATGGGCATGACGGCCGCCGTGAATTGCGCGTTGTACCCGGCGTCTCGGCCCATTGAGTGCGCATTGTCCACCAGGTTGCGGGGGATGTCGTGCGTGAACTTGAGCTCCTTCTCGTCGTCGCAGTAGAACTCGAACCGAACCGCACAGGTAGCCATGGCTCAGATTTTCAATTGGTACCAAGATTATGATGATGATGATGATGATGATGATGATTGTCTTTGTGTGTGCATGTATTTGTCTGGGTTTGTCTGGTATTAGTTGATAAAAGGCAAGACAGTCCTCTCCCCCAAAACTTTTTTCTGCTTCTCCATATCCCCCGCACTTGGCATCGATGTCATGCACGATTGCCTTTTCACAGCAATTATTGGACAGCTGAAAAATACTACCAACCAAGTTGCTCTCACCGCCCGCCTTATCGAGACAACCACATACAAGGCTTTTTTTTTAATATAAAAAAAGAAAAAGCACCAACGCAAGTGGTCTCCATTTTTTAACTAATTGGGATCCCAACCTCTATTAGATAGATAGGACCAAACGGCAAGATTTGTATCAAGATCAAACTAAACCTCAGAGTCTATTAACGCACTGGTCGTACAATCTGGCCATAGTAGGATGGAAATACAATCCTTGTTCTGGGCATCTGCCTCCATCATACATACAGCGGCCAAACAAGTACGGCACAAGCTGTTCATGGTAAGGTTAAGAATCTCTCTTTTGGTATAAATGTCACATAATTACAGCAATCAGTATAGCGGTGATTCACTTAGAGTGTCTGGCGGTCGTTGTCAGGGACTGAGTGCCCATGTATGCATGGTATTCTGATCGACTTGCTCCGCTGCCAGTCATGTCCACAATTTTCGACCAATTGAGCCAAGGATCGGTCAGTATAGAATTATATCGATCCCTGCTTTCATGTCTTCCAAGCATGACCTTCTTTCTTCTTTATCTACGATAATGAACAACAATATCCCTATGCTCATCTGTCTCATTGTTAAAGGGGTTAGAAAAGACAAAGCACTACCTTGCATCTTATTCACTCATGACATAAATGGTAAGAGCAGACATTTCAATAGTTTTAAATGTTGTTGTGAATTGGAAGGTTGTAGCTTGAGATTGATGAAGCAAAAGCTCAGGTGGAAAGCAGTTGAGTGAGGACCCCAGACGTATATATCCCCCAAAGCCACTAACAACTTGGAAATAGGATTTCTCTTCTTCTTCTTCTTCCACATTCATTCAGACAACTGATTTGGTTAATTTGTCACTCCTGATACGCCGCCCCTAACATTTCAAACATATCCAGCCTTTTTCACCAAAAACCACGAACCAGCTCCCACCGCAGCAACACCCCCAACCCAGGTCGCCACGACCCTCGCCGCCAGCAGCATGTTCCTGGTGACCTTGCTGAAGATGATGAAGCGCAGTTGAGCCGCCTCATTGACCCAGGGGAACTCGACGTCGGGCACGGGTTTGCCCAGGAACTCGCACAGGGGCTCCCAGCCGTCGCCCATGCGGTACTCGAGCAGCTGGCCGGGCGGCACCATCTCGCGGATGACGCGGTGGTGGCGGTCGTATGTCTCGCGGGCGTTTGCGAGGCACTCGTCGAGGTTGCGGGCCCCGAACAGGCCGAGCATCTGCTTGCGCGCGGCGAGCCCCGCGACGGTGCCGAGCGTCGGCTCGACAAAGTCGACGCTGAAGTCGGCGACGGGGCCCCAGAGCCGCGACAGCAGACCCTCGCTGATGCTCTTGTACCACTTGTCGTAGTCGCGGACGACCAATATCACCTTGGCGTTGGGGTAGATGTTGATGAGCTGCGGCGCGAACACGGCCGCCAGGTCGGTGCTCGCTTCATAGGGGCCGTAGAGCTCGTCCCATTGATCGAGGGTGAAGGGCTTCCCGGTGTAGCTGGGGAGCACAGGAAAAGTGGCATCGGCGGCTCGGTTGAGAATCTCCCAGACCCTGTTGTCCTCGATGGCCTTGATGCCGTGGAAAACATCGTGGTATCCCAGAGTGAGCAGGGCCTCGGCCATGGACATGGTGCCAGTGCGGAGCAGGCCGAGCGCTAGCACCTTCATCTCGCGCTGCGGCGCATCATCCGCAGCTGTTGCTCCTCCCATGGTGGCTTATCTCGGGGCCTCGAGAACGTGTGGTTGTGTTTTGATGGAGCGCTCTCAGGAACACACCGGCAGGGCTGACCTCACAGATTCAGGAACAGACCAAAGAACAACCTCCCCCCACGGCATTTAGAATTCGTCAGGGACCTGAAGATGATGGGCCGCTAGACATTTTCTCGAACGGGGGCACCGCTAAACCCCCCGTCCCGTCAACCATCCCGATCGAGGTAGCACGAATCCAAGTTTGGGGCCCTTGTATCTGTGTCTCGAGTTTGCGTATGACAATCCAATGCCGCTACCCCCCCCCCCTCCCCTGTGAGCGAGATCCGTTGCGGTTGATTGGCTTAGGTCAATCTTGGTGATATGCGACGAAGCCGCCCGCCATGGAGCTACGAGCGCTCAAGACATCCAACACTCGATCCCCCTAACTCTCACATGTTTATAGTTTGAGCGACTCAAGATAGCGCGCGTTGAACAAAAAAACGGCACGAGGACCCATATTTGGTGAGAGCTAAGAAAATCCATCTCATCCCGATATAGGTTTAGCGATGACGGTTGTGCGAGGGCCGGGTCAGGGGGGAGAAAAAAAAGGGAAATGACCATGAAAGCTTACGACAATAAATTGCTGGCATGATAGGGATGGTTGATCCCTGAAATCCTGCCCTACGCAGTACACTGTTGTGCTAAATTACCCACGCTGTACAAGGTTGCATTCCGGAACTTACGGGAAATATGACGGCCGTGAGTGGATGCCTTCTCGCTTGTGGTTTTTTTTTTTTAAGTTGACATATTTCGGGGTCGCCTTGACGGTAGGTAAGGCTAGTCAATTTTTTACTTCAATTAAAATTAGTTCAAGTATTGATGAAACGGGCGCTGAAGAGAAAAATCGACGACATGACCAAGCGTATGGGTCATAGCTCTGCCTCCTAATCTGGTTGTAAGGTTACCCTCGCCCATGTACGGCCTCGAATGAACGCATGGGAACTGCAAAATCGTGGTTAAAAGAAAAGAGTACAAAAAAACTCAACAGTATAACGTTAGGAAGTTTAATGAGTAACGTTGATGCTAATACTTCCTTCTAGTCGCTCTAGTGCTCTCATGAATTCATAGCGAAATGAGGTAAACCAATATACGGTCGAGATTTCGGAGGGAGAAACAGAGCATGTAGTTATAAGACTGCGATCACCTAAAAAGTCGTTTCGTATACTATCTACGATACCACCACCGCCAAGCCTACACACTTGCTGTGACACCACTATAATTTATCGCTGGACCATGCCTGACACCTTGTTTGCTTGAGGAAGCGATGGTAAGCAGGTGAACTAAAACCCCCGGTCATTCCTGCTGCCGACTCGTCTGCATTTTCGCGGTTCGACGACAACCTCGGCGTATTCATGTCCAAAGATGTGCAGAACAGATGTATCTGAAATCCAAACTGGGAAACAGCTTTCAACAATCATTCAGCGACGGGCTTCTGACAAATCAGTCAAATAATGAGGATAAGAATTGGATTACATCGCAGTTGGTTTCACACGCTGTTCTGAGATTGTGGTTGGCGAGACGTCTGTATAGGGTAGGTGGTGTTCAAAATAGTAAACCTGTGTTGTTTTTAATTTTGAGCTCAAATAAAACTTCTTTTTGTAACACTGATGATTGTATTAAATTAAACCTTTATAATTTTATCTTTATATCATTTTCTCATACGGCATAGTAACCAGTTTCTGGTTCGTAACACAATGTGTTGAGAAATCTCCTAACATAACCATATCCAATCTGCGGCATACGTCGCATTTATTCTTTGATGCTAACATAATAAAAAGTCACAAAGTCTTGTTTTTTCAATGCGATTTATTTACGCAAGGTTCAGATTTTCTACTTGGACAATGGTGTTGTAGGTGGTTCTTGCTTTGTGGTCTATCATTGAGAGCTGTGCTGCAGACTTGTCAATGATCGTGACCATGTCCTTCACGCCAGAGAGGTTAGTAAAAGCCTGGGAGCGACGATAACATAATAAAATCGAGACATTGACTAATCATCCGAGACCTGCAGCTCAACCTGCCTACGAAAAGCGAGGGGAAAGTAAAAGTCCATGACATGAGCATGTGGAGATGTTGATCAATGTAGGCTAGGGTCGGGGAGGTAGGGTGGTAATTCCGGAAAAATTAAATCCTGTGTGGTTGTATTCAATTCAATGACATGCGAGGGGAAACATCTTCAAGCAAGGCATGTCTCAGACACAATGTCACGGTGACCAAGGAAAGCATGCATCGGCAAACCTTGGCGATTCGACGTGCGTTCACCATCAGGCAATTGGATGACGAGGGTGATGCTGGGCAAGGCAATCAAAATAATGAAGCCATGGATATAGGATTGAAACTAAGCATGGGATTTCTGGACATCGGAATCGGGACTGCACGTCGGGTTGATAAATCGAGGCGGTCAGCAATGGCATGACCGCAAACTGCCGTATTGGTGCCGCTATGCCCCACGGCTTCGTTGCTTCTCCTCCAAGCATGACGGTACAGAACCATCAAGGTTCTGCGCTGAGACACCAGCCCTAACTCTGCATTGATTTTCAGGTATAAAGCAATGGCCCTCGCCTCTGTTTTGTGCCCGCGTTGTCCATCGTCATCGCTTGCTTTGGTGGGGGTTAACCCAAGCTGTAGGGATTCGGCGATGAGAACCCACTGTATTTCATGGAAGTTCGGCATGCACACCCCTCAGCGTCCACACCCTAGCTCGACCTTGCGGAAGACGAACGCCGATGTCCCTATGCATATGCTAATGCCGGTACCTATCTATCCCAGCAGAGATTTTCTCCTATGCGTGGGCATGATGTGAGATCTCATGATGAGGCTCAATTCTTGAACGGCACCGGAACACAGTGGTGTTGGAAATGAAGCGTTGGGGGATCATCGACCCAAAGAGCCCAGAGGGTGGCGTCCAGCTCATCAACGAATCCAACTCTCCCGCTTTCATCCCCTCTTTGACGCCAAATTTATCCAGGGAAAAAGCATTGAGAGGTAGCATCGACTGTCCCGACAACTTCAGCTCCCGGGCCGGCTCCCCACACCTCCCTGGAAAGGCCCCGGAGCGAAACTTCCCGTTTAGGCAATACCGCTCCTCCGGGAAAGCACAATCGGAGAGAGTCAATGATGCACGAGAAAGATTCACACAACCGAATCCACAGATGGCTGGGCCTCTAAGAAATCCATCTTTACGACGATAGTGTTTTAGACCAAGCCAAGACTCGGGCTTAGCAGCTGTTGATGCGCGATGGAAGGCATCAGGTGGGTTAATCGGAGCGCCGTCATTGGAGCGGTTAAATGTGGTTAAATTTGCCTTCTCCGTCCAGATCAGAGCCCCTCCCGCCACGCAGAGCTCGACCCAAGCGCTCCCGTCAGAGGGTCCGACACCGAGTCCCATGGCCTCCGCCGATCTCCGCAGTGCGGGGATCAGGCGAACCGGCCTCAATTGACAGAGGAGAGGAGCTCCTGCAGTGGGGTTTCAATGGCTGCTCTGCTACAGCCGCGAGCCTCAGCGAGCTCTGCGATTGGTGCAAGCTCCTCTTGGCCTGCCCCTCCACCGCGGGGTCTTGGTCGGTGTGTGTCGGCGTGCTCAATGTCTGCATCGCCGGCGTGGGGTGTGAGAGAGGTGCCAATGTTATGGGATGCCTGCCTTTACATTTCCACGGCTGCCCTCACCAGTTCATTCTGTCGTCCTATTTGAGCGGCAGTTGGTTGGTGTCTTGGACCGGATCGAGACCGGCTTTTTTTTTTTTTTTGGCCAGCCATCCCGGCATCCCGCGCGTCCTGTCACATCATGATGAGTATAAAGCTGCTAGGAGGAAAAAAAAATGCATCCTCCCACATGACGATGTAAACTCTCACCACACCCACCGGGCGGCACGTCACGTCACGATAACACCCCCGTGTCCCTCAACAACTTGACTAGTCAGGGACCCTCGAGCTTCACGATACCCACCGAAATCGGCAACATAAAGCCAGCATAGGAACCCACGATCCCGTCTGCTCTTCACCTCCTCTTCTACTCACTTCGTTGTCAACCCCACATCTACCAGACAGCAACAATGGCCAGCGTATGTCGTCCATTCGCGATGCAACACCATATTCCTCCCCCAATTTGAACCTGCATGACATTTGCTGACGGTTAATTTTGATGCAGAACCTCTCATTCGTCCTCAACAAGCCCGGCGACGTCTCCTTCGAGGAGCGCCCCAAGCCCACCGTCAAGAACCCCCACGACGTCCTCGTCGCCATCAATTACACGGGAATCTGCGGCTCTGATGTCCACTACTGGGTGCACGGCGCCATTGGCAAGTTTGTGGTCAAGGACCCGATGGTTCTCGGCCACGAGTCGGCCGGTACCATTGTTGAGGTCGGTGAGGGCGTTACCCACCTCAAGGTCGGCGATCGCGTCGCACTGGAGCCTGGCTACCCATGCCGACGATGCACAAACTGCACCGCTGGCAAATACAACCTGTGCCCCGACATGGTCTTCGCCGCCACCCCACCTTATGACGGCACTCTGACGGGATACTGGGCTGCTCCCGCCGACTTCTGCTTCAAGCTGCCTGACAATGTGTCCCTGCAGGAGGGTGCTCTCATTGAGCCCCTGGCCGTTGCCGTGCACATTGTTAAGCAGGCCAACGTGAAGCCCGGCAACTCGGTCGTCGTCATGGGTGCCGGCCCTGTCGGTCTTCTCTGCGCTGCCGTTGCTAAGGCTTACGGCGCGACTAAGATTGTCAGCGTTGATATTATCCAATCCAAGCTCGACTTTGCCAAGAGCTTTTGCTCTACGCACATCTACGCCTCGCAGCGCATCTCCGCCGAGGACAACGCCAAGGCCCTGCTCGAGGTCGCTGGCCTTCCTGACGGTGCTGATATTGTCATTGATGCCAGCGGTGCTGAGCCTTCCATTCAGACCAGCATCCACGCTGTCAAGGTCGGAGGTAGCTACGTCCAGGGCGGCATGGGCAAATCAGACATCACCTTCCCCATCATGGCCATGTGCATCAAGGAGATGACTGTCAGCGGATCGTTCCGATACGGCCCTGGCGATTACCCTCTGGCTGTTGAGCTGGTGGCCAGCGGCAAGGTGGACGTCAAGAGGCTCATCACCAGCACGGTCCAGTTCAAGGAGGCCGAACAGGCCTTCAAGAAGGTTAAGGAGGGCGAGGTGATCAAGGTTCTAATTGCTGGACCCAACGAGAGCGCGTAATTAGCGAGAAGGGTGGCAAAAATAGTAAAACCCGACACACCGGACTAGTGCCGTGACGGATCGACCTGAAAAAAAAAGAAAAAGAACAAGAGATCTACGATGGAACGACAGCTGACAGATGATGGCGTAGCGCGGGGCAATTGGAACTCCGAGTCTTCAGGAATCAAACGAAAGGAGTGGTGACGAAAGCTAGAAAAGGGGGCCACGGCCTAGGATCGAGTAAGACGGACCGGACTGGTGCGGACGCCGGCGTGAGGCTCAACAAGCAAGCTTAAAACACGAGCTGAGGATAGCGATATGGAGGGAAGGGCACGCCAGACAATGAAGGCAAAAAAGCCTTGCCGCATGGGGGGGCATTCTAGGACTTTAGAGTCATGTCCGTTTCTGGCAGAGCTCGACATAAAACAAAAAATCAGCTCATCAGTAGCACTGTTTCATAAAAATGACATCAATAGCTGAATTCTGGACGTGGGACATGAAGCAGAACAAGAAAAATAAAAATAAAAGGAGACGCTTGAAGGGGTGCACAGGCCAGGCAGACTGCGTCTTGGCTGCAGCGCAATCTACGGAGCAGTGAGGGAAACAAGGGAAAACCCTGGCGCCCTCGACCCGCAAGGGCCGTAGGGCTCTGAACTGGGTCGCGGGCTTGGGGTTCCGCGACCAGTCAGCGGATTTCCGCACCCGCTGAGGCGCTAGATGAGGCTGTGGTCGCATAACCCACACCTAAACGCAGTGACCAATGACGTGGAGGGCTCTTTCCATCATTTCCACTGCAGGCCGAGTGCCGCATTCCCATCCATCCCCATGCATGCACACACACTGCGCAGTTGCGATGCCACAGAGGGCTGCAGACAGCGCAGATACCCCGGACAGAGCGCTGAAATTCCACCCCCTGGCAGCCGGACATCGGAAGTGGATCTGCGCCATGATCAAGCTGCCGCTGTTCCGGAAAGCTTGGCTTGTGACAGGCAGCGGGGTTGTTGTTGTTGTTGTTTCTGCGTCACAGCTGAGAATGAGACTGTCCTCCCCCTTCCGGTGCGTGCCTGGTTGCACAAGGCACAACCATGTTGAAGCTGCATGCATAGCAAATCCCTTTTTTGCATCCTTTTTTCTTTTTCTTTCTTCTTCTGCGGCTGCGAAGCACACAAGTGTTGTCTCGGATCGACGCGAGAGCTGAGCCAACGTTTGAGAGTATGCAGAGGTGGCGTCCAGCTCTGGCGGCGCTTCAGCAATCAATATCTACGACGTCAGTCAGGGCATTAATTTTAAAGTAAACCGACCCGGCCGACCATCCGGCCCACACACGGCTTTTCCCTATGCACCGACACGACACCATTGAAACTGTATTTTTTTCTGGGGCCCTTGGACGATTTTGGTATACTGTGCGCAACTGTCACAGGGCAAGGCAACGCCGCAATCTGGACCTGGTTCTGTTTTTTTTTCTCCCTCCCTGCCGCTGCCGGGGGCACTCCAGCAGGGGA
Source organism: Calonectria pseudoreteaudii (assembly GCA_001879505.1). Lineage (NCBI taxonomy): Eukaryota > Fungi > Ascomycota > Sordariomycetes > Hypocreales > Nectriaceae > Calonectria > Calonectria pseudoreteaudii. Next base: position 139,500 of record KV875244.1, on the reverse strand, counting down.
GGCACAGTTCAATATTCCCGTCTAGAACAATGGATCGACCTCCCACAAGGTGTGCACATGGCCAATTTCCCTTGCAACGGCAGCCATGCATGGCGGGCGTTTCCAGGCCCAGTCCTCAACTTGTCTTAGTTCAGGCGCCTCGTTTGATATGGGCTCCACTGAGGCTGGCCGCGAGCCTGTTATCAATGGCTGCTACATCGGTGCGGCTGAGGCACTAACGCACCTGTCCGCCATAGCGCCAAAGAGGGACGAGGCCAGGGAATCTGCCTTGGGCTAAAGGAGTGCGAGACAGCATGTGTGCCGCTTTGCCTGCGAGGGAGTTGTGTTGGCTCGCGCACTCCTATAAGGACGAGGGGGTTCCTGCGTTTGGGGGAACGCCCATCCTTTCGATTCTGCCCGACGCCGAGACATAAGGTTGGAATAAAAGCGGTTGCGATTTTCGCTGCTTGCCCCAAGCTTTGTCGATCTCCCTTGGCTCTCTTACACACGACTGCCACGACCAATCACTTTACACGGGTGACGACGGACACAACAACACAGACGAAACTTGGATTTACACACCAACGAACCGAAAAATAAAATCAACAAAATGGAGAACACCAACGGCGGCGAGACGTCCAGCCATGTGCTGAAGGCTCCCCTCTGGGTCAACATTCTTCGCGGCTTCCAGCTGCTCCTCTCCTTCATCATCATGGTCATGTGTGCCTACTTGATCCACGGCGCCTACATCGCCGAGGAGGGTTTCAACATTGCTCTTGTACGTCGTCTCTGAAAAACTTGGCGGGAAATTTTCATCATCCTAACAATGACTTTGTATAGTGGGTCCTTACATGGCTTGTTCTTGCATACATTCTTCTCTCTGAGAAGATCCCCAGCCTTCACGGCCTCTACCACATCATCGCCGTCATTGTTCTCGATGGCTGGATGGTCATCATGTGGCTCTCCGGCTGGGCCTCTATGGCTGCTATGCGCGCCACCTTTGTGGTTCCCGTCACTGTCACCGACTGCTACGACGACGGCAGCTCCATCAACGCCCACCACTGCACAATTGGCAAGCGTGAGCTCCACAAGCGCCTGGTGACTATGGGTCCTCGTGCTCTCACCATGACTGCCGTCATTCCCGCCATTGGTGCCGTCATCTGGTAAGGATTCTTCCACGCAACCAGCCCTGAAAGATGAATTAGCTAACAACTTGGGAAGGGTCATGTTCATTGCCATCTTCGTGTGGGAGATCCTCCAGTTCCTCCGAGGCCGCAAGGAGGGTCGCTTCCCCGTCACCACCGGCGGAAGCGGCTCCGGCAACACCAGCGCCGATGTCGAGTCCAAGATTCCCGAGGCTCAGCCCATGCAGCCCCAGGCTTTCGTCCAGACCCAGCCGCCCGTTGCTGCTTACACCGATGTCAACCAGCAGCAGCAGTTCCAGCAGCCTATCCAGCAGGCCCCTCCCTCCCAGTACCCTCCCCAGGGCCAGGTCCCCTACCAGCCCGCCCAGAGCCCCTACCAGCAGCAGCAGGCCATGTACCCCCCTCCCCAGAACGCCTACCCTCCTCAGCCCCTCCAGCCCCAGATGACCGGCCAAAGCCAGCCCATCTCCTACGGCAGCGAGCTTGACGGCCACAACCAGTTCAGCACCCCTCCCCCTGTCTCGCCCCCTCCTGCTCAGTACCAGCAGCACTACGGACCCCCTCAGTAAACACGGGAGAATGGTGATTGCTTGTGATTGAATGATGGAGTGAGGATATGGGTCATGGGCGGCGCGTGGAGTTTATATATGAGTCTTTTGAAATTCCTAGTTGAGGATGATGGTCGTTGTTTGAAAATGGCAACGCCCGTTTTAGTCAGCTGCATTGGCGATTGGGATAAGATACCGTGGTGTTGGGTTAATTGGTTTTTTTTGCCTTGTTTCTACTTGGATCTAAGTCCTAGCAGCGAATATTCGTTAATAAAATCTATAATTCTACTGTTTCGTTTGGTTTGGTTTGTGATCCCCACAGTAAGCCTAGGACTTCCCTGTAAGTCGCTGGCGAGGACAGTGGAGTAGGGATAAAATTCGCAACAACCGTAGTTCAGATGTCAACAAGAACGACGGACAAGAAAATACAAAGACAAGAGAAAAAAAAACCAAGGACTGAAATAGGCAATATGTTGTGTTATGCCATTTAATTTCTAGTGTGGAATCTATTTTAATTTTTAGTCTTGTGCGTGTTGGAAGACTAATATTGTGTCATTTGTTCTTTGCCCAGCCCCCATAACTGACCATGGAGATGAACAATTCAGTGGCCAAAATAGTAGTTTTACTTTTGACATCTATTGTCTCAATTGAGCCTCGCTATAGGCCAAGCTCATGTATTCTCCCCTCGGAACAGGGTCTCGCCCTCACGCCTTCCGAAGGTCCGATCATGTCTGGATTCAGAAAGCGGTGTGTTTTCTGCCACTCCGCCAATGGCCTCACCACTCGTACAACTCTCCCAAGCTCCTCGTCCGATAGCTACTCGAGCCATAGAAAATCGCACGCCGCGCAATCGTCCAGCGCCAATCGCCGACCAACGAAGCCCTCCGGTGCAGCTTTCACGCCGGGAGCCCTTTTTTTTCACGACCGGGAGCGTTTCCCCTCCCGCCTAGACCGCCCGAGCTTGTAAATTTGTCGGATCGTTTCATGGCCGCAATGGCCGCCCAGAACCCACCCGCCGAGGGCGAGAGGCTCGGCGTGCCGTCCCGCAACCCTCTACCACTGTCGGCCTCGCAGGAAGCGCAGGTGCGAGACATCTACTACCAGCGAGTGAGGAACCTGTGCGCCGACGAGATCAAGGGTGAGTCTTTACGAAACGATGGTGGCAAGCACACACACACACACGCACACACACGCACACCATCAGGCCATGCACCCATTTTTTTTCACAAATAAGCTTACAACAAGAACCAACTTTTTACTGACAACCCAACCACACAACAGCTTTTGCCGCCTGCGCCCTCGGTCGAACGTTTACGGTCTCCTTCGCCTGCCGACCGGAGCACCGCGTCATGAACAACTGCATGAAGCTGCACGCCACACAGGAGGAGCACGATGCCGCGCGCGAAGAGTGGTTTGCGCTGCGGCTGGAGCGTCAGCGCGAGCGCGAGCGCAAGAACCGCATGGCTGCCGCCCAGGAGGAGTTTATGCGCGAGTGGTGGGGGTTGCCCGAGCACGTGAGGCTGTCGCGGCAGAAGGAGATGGAGAAGCGCGGGGAGCGCATACCCCCGGCTCGACCGCCGACGGCAGAGGAAGCATCAGGCCGATGATGACGACGACGATGAAGAAGAAGATGATGGTGATGAGGAGAGAGGGTGTGCACTTTGTGTGCGTGCTTGGGAATTTGGGAAATGCTGATGATGATGTTGCATCCTGTGGCGTTCTTGGGAGGACTAAAGTTATTGCAAATCTAACGCCGCTCTGTATATCTAGGGGGAGGAGGAGGAAGGAGAAGGGAAGGGATTGTACAGTGACTTGTACAGTGACTTACGTGAAATAAGAGGCTTGTACTATTACCAAAAAGAAAAAAAGAGGCAACGGGGCAAAAAGAAAAAAAAAAGATGACCATGATGAAAAAAAAGAAGGGAGCCATCATGTGATGCGTGCAGGTTGTATACGTTGGCTTGCTATACGAGCTTACCGTACATGAATCCTTCCTTCCCCCCTCCAATGCGATACTTTTAGTTCACGAGTGGTATAAAACTAATGTTCGTCCTGAATTTATGCCGCGGGGTCCAATTGGAAGGCACAAGAGTGATGACATGTTGTCGCAGTTGAGTTATGCTTGCCTTGTCCCGTCCACAGCAAACCAACAGCCAGCAGCAGTTCCAACAAGCCAACAAGGGAGTATCCTAGCAGCGAGGCTGGCGGCATGTCCAAGACGACGAAGGATTCGAATTTGCCCGCATAGGTTAAATAATGTCATATTCACATCACCCGCCCTCTGACATCATCGGGGCCGGCTTACACGGCCGCTTCCCCCTCCTCGTGGGCGCCAGATCAGATTACTCTCTCTTATTTTTACCGCTCTTGGGGGGACCCATCACAGCTCTCATCGAAGCGCGAACCCGCTTTCGCCATCGTCAATCACACAACGCAAAAAGGCGAGGCGGCCACCGGCCTGGGCCGCATAAGCCCATCCATCATGTGTGACATGCTTGGGAGTCCCCCCCCTCTTCCCCAGTTCGAGGGCGGACATACCCGCCGGCCTTTTTTTTTTTACTCCCTGTTGTTGGCCGAGTCTGCTAATCGCTCTCATCACCAACTGGAGACGCCACTTCGCAAGATAGCACATCAAGAAGCGGTGACATGCCGCGCTCCGCTCCATGAGGAGCTTTGAGGTGCATCCCGTTTGGAGTGGGTGGGGCAGTCGGTCTAGAGCTGCATGGACAAGCAAGAGAGGGAAAAAAAACAGAAGCGAACTAGGGACCCTGCTTCGGCACATGGCAGGGCCTTGCATGGGAAGAAAACATCACATCAGGCCATCACACAGGGCTTCCAGTAAAGATCACCGTGATTGATTGTGTGTTTCTTTTCAGCTGGGAGATGCTTGGTGTGACTCCGTCCACCTCGCGAGTCAAGAATTGGTACCGCTCTTGTTGTGGTCAAGGCGTTCGTTCGGCTGTTGGTCTGTTGCTGTTGGTCCAACATCAACGCACGCTACGTTGGGTCTGTTTTTTGGGCGTCTGCACACCAACATCACACGCAGAGGGCTGGTCCAATGGGTTTCCCGATGTGGTAAAAGTGCATCTGTCATCCGCAATATCCGGGCACCGCTGGGCTTGATCGTGAAAAGTGGTAGCACTGTAGTAGAAAAGAGAAACGAAATGCGCCGCTACCACAAACCCCAATCACACCTCACGCACACAAGCACACGCAACACACATTTGATTCGATTCTCCCCCCCAACCACCGAAACCAAACACACACACACACACACATCTGGGCAAGTCGCTTTTTTTCCCCTCTGCGCAATCTTGTCGGCGGCGGCCAATCAGGACTGCATGCTGGCCACCCTCCCCTCCCCGTCTGCGCGTTTGGTCGGCGCTTAAGGTCTGCAGTGTGATACGGGCTGCCATTGGCCCCCGGCCCCAGTCCGTGCTGCTATTTTGGGCCCGCTTCGGCGTGCGCACCCGGGGCCTGCGAGCGCTTAATGGCACTCTGGCCCCAGGTGCGATGCTCCCCGGCGGGCGAATTACCTGCCTGGCCTTCTGTCAAGTGCCCATTTTGCGCGGGCGGGTGCTGCGTGCCGTCGGCGCTGGCTGGTCCACGAGGAGAACATATAATATCGCCGGGGGTGTGCGCGGCGGGTGGTTGGGTGAACAAGGGCTTCTTTCTCGTTTCCACTCTCCCGTTGTTTTCTTGGATGTTTTGTCGTCGAAGACATCCAAACAATAATAACTCGCAACCACAAAACACCCGGACCCGACGACAATGAAGCGGTAGCAGAAATCTCGGCCTCTTGTTTTCTTGCTTACGATTCATATATATATCAATATATATATATTTACATCTTTGTTGCTTTTCTGCATTGATACCCCCCCACCTCCCTTCCTACCGCGTGCGAGAGGATTCAAGTAATCCAACACCCGACTTTTTTGACAACCAACCAACAGCACTTCTTCTGAGAAGAAGGCATTATTATTATCGCCAACAATTCTGTTTGAAACAGAAAGACAATTGAAGAAAAAAGAGGAGAAAAAAAAACAGAAAAGGAGCCAGCTATTGGAAATTCGCAAACATGTCGACTCCCACCCCCGGAGGGTTCTCGCTCTTCCCCAACCCAAACTCGTCCAAGCCGCCGCCGGTTCGCAACCAGACGCCGAAACCCCGCCGCTCAGAGTCACGAGAGCGCCGTGCTCCAACACCACAAACTGTCTTGTCGCCCGACTCCTCCACCCAAGCACCGACACTGCCCGTCTCGGCCGCCTCTCCCTCGCGCCATGCCACCTCCAATGGCCGCCAGACACCACAAGGCCACAGCCGCTCGTTTTCGCCCGCCCAAATCGATGCTCGGTACGAGCCAGCCGTAGCCACCTCTTCAAGATCGCCAGAGGTGCTCGTCCAGCAGCCCCGCCCCGTAGCAGATGTGCCCGGCCGCACGGAAACCGCCTTTTCCCAGGCAAACACGCTCATTCGCAGCCCCAGCGGCCGGTCCAGGAGCTCAATAGCCAAGCCCCCCATTCACGATGACCCAATGGCGTATGAGCAGCAGCCGCAGTACCAGCAGCAGCCGGTGCGGTCCATCTTCCCGACTTACAACCACGATGTGCCGCTGAACCAGCAAAACTATGTCCCCAACCATACAAACCCCATAAGTATGCCCCGCGCCGTCATTAGCAGGCAGACATATCATGAGAACCAGCCTGCCCAGAGCCCACCCTACCTGAGCCCCGTCCGCAGCCCCATGAGCGCCGGATCAAACACCTGGCCGCGGAAACCTCGCGATGCGCCTGCGATCCCCGCAACGAGCACAACGGAGCAACTCAGAGGACTTTGGAAAGTCGTCAATGGCTGGAGAGCTTCACCGTCCGAGGGCCGTGTCTACTGTATGAAGTTGACCCAGGAAAGGGACGCCCCCGTGTACACGCTCTCGTCCACCGGCCAGCCCTTCTACAACCTCCGCCTGGATCCCACGTCAGCCTCGGCCTATGTGACTCTCACACGGCACGATCCTACAAAGGCCTACAAGGCCCCCAAGTCAGACCATCCTGCCTCGTCGGCGAGCAGCCTCGTCAGCGGCATCGTGGGCGGCCACGGCAGCAGCGGTAGCAGTAGTAGCAGCGGTGGCAATGTTAAGATGACAGAGGGCAAGCACTGGACGGAGGCGCTCACGACAACGCTCGAGGAGGAGTCGCGCAGACACCCTCCCAACGACGGGCTCGTGGCCCTCCTCATGCCCTCGCCGGCAACAAAGGTGGCCATTGAGAAGGCGCACGATCCCGGGGCCGTCATGATGGCGGAGCGGGAGTGCGCGCGGCTCGTGTGGGACGACGACAGCGCCAACCACTTCCTGGTGCACCCGGCGCTGGCGACGCCTTTCTGCGTCACCATTGAGCGGTCACCCTCGTGGTCGCGCGTCGAGTACACCCTCGAGCACAACGAGTCGCCGCAGCACGTGGCCAAGCTCACGCGCGACGGCACCGGCACCGGTTGGCTGGAGCTCGACACGGGCATCGCCTCCAAGATTGAGTCGTACTACCTCCTCGACGTGGCCGTCACCGCGCTGCTCCTCGTGGCCGCCGCCGACGAGAAGAACGCCCCAGCGGCCGAGATCTTTGAGCCCCCGCCACCCGTCGTCCTGTCGGCCCGCGAGGAGAAGCGCCTCAGCAAGAGCAGCAAGCGCGAGGACAAGAAGCGCCGCAAGATGGAGTCGTTTGAGATTGATCTCGAGAGCCAAAACTCCAGCCTCGGCAAGAATAAGAAGGCCTCCAAGAACAAGGACGGCGAGGACAAGCTCCCCTTCCTCGTGAGGGTCGTCGTCAAAATCACAAAGGGCCTCTTTGCCTGCATGATTTGGATCTTGACAATTGCCTTCAAGTGTTTCGGGGGCATCTTCAAAATGCTGTACAAGTGCATAGGGTCAAAGTACTAGGGTTAATGAGCTGGGAGAGAGACAGTAACGAGAGAGAACCACAAGGGTAGAGAAGCAGTTGATGAAGCCACGATATATTCTTTTTTTCTTCTTCTTAGTTTACCGCCCCCCTCATTTTCTCTTCTTCCTTTATTTTGCGCGGAGGTGGGCGGACGGGACGAGTAGGAACGATCAGTCCATCGTTTGAATGGAAATCATGTAGAACCATAAAAACCTGCGGCGTTTTTTGTTTCGGGAGGTGGTGGAAAGGGCATCAATTAGCCAGGTTTTTTTTTTTTTATATATCCCCTGATCAAAAGGGGCAGACACTGCAATGAGAACACGATTATAGCAAAATAAATGCTTCAAGAAACAAAACAAAACAATGTCATTAAAAAACAACATGAATGACTCCGAGTTGCTCCTTTTTTTTCTTCTTCTTGTCCTTCTTCGTTCTTTACCGCTTTCGTGTCCGCACCATGATCTTCTTTCCTTTGCGCGTGTGCCCGCCCGATGTGGCCGTCTTGGCCATCTTTGCGCGCTGAACCTCGAGCTGCTTCTCGACGTTGGTGAGCACCTTGAGCTTTTTTCGCGCATTCTCCAGCTGCCGATTTAGCCGCCGGAGGGCCTTGGCTCGCTCGAATTCCGGCCCCTGCTTGGGTTCGTCGTCCTTGAAGCCTTCGAATTCCTCCTCGTCCTGGTCCATTTGGTCCTGTATCACCTCCTGCCGCTGCTCCTCGTCGTCCATGAAGACAATCTTCCGCGGGGCTTTTGGTTTTGTGGGCATTGAAAAGTCAAACTCGGAGTCGTCATCGTCGTCCATTTCCTCCTTGTCGTCCTGGTCGAGCTTGTCGAATCCTCGCGTCAGGACGATTTGCTCCTCCAACCTCGCCACCTCCTTGGAGACCACCTGGCGCATCGTCCGGGCGTAGCCGATATCTTGCGTCTTGAGAAGCCTCACGGTGTCGACATCCATTGCTTTATTCCCCCGGTCGCCTTCGACGGTGCCGTTCCACGACTTTCCTCCATTCATTCGGGAGCCGGGTCCCTTGCGGGTCATCATGCCAAAGTAGAATTCATCTTCGTTTCTCTCGGCGGCCTTTTCCTTGAGGGCCTTGAGTTGCGCCTTCTTCTTGTTAAAGTCCTTGGCTCGGAGAGAGTAATCCTGATAGGCGGTTAGCAGCTCGTTGCGGTCGGATGGCGGGGTGGGCTATCGCACCTTGTGCTTCTCGAGCAGGCCGAGGCGCTGGCGCTCGAGAGGTTGGGCTCGCTCCCTGTGAGGGCGGCGAGCCACAGCGTTTCGCAATGACGACATTGGGACGGTGTGAGGTGTCTGGTGAGGTAGCTATCGCCAACGTCGTCAACCCAAGACCAAGGCTGGCGCGAATGGAGCATCAGCGGCAGAATTTTAGAAATTTTTGGCGGTGAGGGGTGGGTATGTGGCTGGGGGAGATGTGGCTAGGTCAAGAGTGACCCACAAGACGGGCACCAGCCACATGTGTCTTTTGAGTTCTTCTGCGGTGCAGGGGCCCGATTGCGTGAGTAGTTGGATCAAGCTTGATCAGCCAGAATATGGTTCAAAAAATGGGTGACAATCATGCCAAGCCAAAAATAGCGCGGAAACATCAAACTAACACGAGACTATTGGCCCGGGCGCAATTAAGCGCGGGTCAACAAGCTGGCATTAAACCCAAATGAAGGTGAATACGACTGTTTCCATGCATTGTCATAACCTACCTCGTACTCCGGAGTTTTTGGACGGCCCCTATAAGTGACGCCAAGTCCGTTGCGACCGAAACGGCCGCCATGGTACGCTGATCTGTCGGACGAGACTTCCGCAGGCACCTGCGCAGCGCTGGGCATAGTCCGTCGTGGGTCGTCTCTTTTTCTCAAACAAGATGTCGGCGGTTAGTCCGCCTTGCAGCAATTCCACGTCGTCGAACGCGCGGCTCGAGTGGATAAGAAGGCGATGCGACAGGGTGCCAGCTGGAAGAGCCATCATCTCAGCGCCTTCCACAGTGGCCAGGGTAGTCCCTGAAACGGGCCCTTACCGTTCACTACGTAACGATAGCACAAGACAACCCCCTAATGCCTCGGACGGTCGCGACCTCCCGCGTACAGGCTGATCGGGCCCTCGCTCTTTCACTACCTTGTACGAGGCTTAAAACAAAACAGCCCGCTTATTAGCTCCCTCCTTTCCTCGTGTTCTTTACGCGCATTTCCACACTTTCATCCTTTCTTTTTTTTTTTTTCCTTTATTCGTTTTGTCAACGCGTTGCCATCATGGGCGTAGGACTGCCTTTCAATCCTTACCGGGCCATTGTGTGCCTTATCATTGCTGTCTTTTTGCTTGTCGGCCTTCTCACACAGGGATCCCACGTGCACATATTCAAGCAAACCAAGCCCATCCATTTCGTTGCGAGCGGCTACACTTGGTCGAACCAGACCCTCAGATACCCGATTTCTCGATTCAACATAACCGACCTTCCCAAGGGCGACGACACTCCATTAAGACGGATCCAGCATGAATTTTTTGCGTACCCGGGCGGTGGAGACGAGCGCAAGGCGCTGGACGAGAAGCTGAGCGACATCAGGAACGCATTCCGCCGGACGTGGGCTGCTTACGGGAAGCATGCATGGGGGCGTGACGAGCTGAAGCCCCTGAGTTTGGCGAGTAGCGACACACTTGGAGGATGGGGGGCCACCATGATCGAGTCTCTCAGCACCCTCTGGCTGATGGATTTGAAATCAGAGTTTAATGAGGCCGTGGAGCATGTGGCCCGCATCGACTGGAACGATACCACCAGCGGCAGCTTCGACATTTTCCAGACTAACAACCGTTACCTCGGCGGCCTTCTCTCAGCCTATGATCTCAGTGGCGAGGAAGCACTGCTCCTCAAGGCCACTGAGCTAGGCGACCTGCTGTACGCCGCTTTTGACAACCCGGAGCACGTCCCGCCCCACACAATGACGTTTGAAGACCTCAAGAAGGGCAAGGGCCATCCCGCATCAATGATGAGCAGCGCTAGGCTCGGCAGCATGAGCCTTGAATTTACGCGGTTGTCGCAATTGACTAAAAACCCTAAATACTACAGCGCCATTGATCGAATTTCCCGAAGTTTCGGTCGCATGCAAAATGCTTCCAAGATTCCTGGTCTGTGGCCGACCGAGATTGAGATTAACCCACTCGAGGGGTTCAAGGCGGAGGGTGACACTTTCAATCTCGGAGCAGACGGAGACTCGCTATACGAGTACCTCATCAAGGAATACATCCTTCTCCAGGGAAAAGAGCCCCTGTACAAGCGCATGTACGAAAACGCCATTGATGTTCTTATTGAGAAGCTGCTATTCCGACCCATGTTGCCCGACAAAAATGACGTCCTCATGGCGGGACAGGTCCAGATCATGTCTAACAAAATTTCCGACTTTCAGGCACATCTGGAACATGTGTCTTGCTTTGCTGGTGGAATGATTGCTTACGGAGCAAAGATTCTTGGGCGCGATGAGCACGTGGTTATCGGCGATAAGATGGCCCGCGGGTGTGCGCATGCTTATTCTGTATTCCCCCACGGTGTCATGCCTGAAGAGTCGCTGCTGTACGCTTGCCCCAGCAAGGACCCTTGCGAGTATCGCTCCAAGACAACAGGCACGGCCCCCGAGGGATTCAGGGTTAGGGACGGGCGTTTCATGCTGCGACCCCAGGCCATTGAGAGCATCTTTATGCTGTACCGCATCACTGGAAATGACGAGTACCGCGACCTTGCGTGGGATATGTGGAAGTCCATGAAGAGCGCCACTGACACCGGCAAGATGTATGCTTCCATCGAGGACGTTTCCAAGAAGGATCTGACCCACCTCGACACTATGGAGAGCTCGTGGATGGGTGAGACACTCAAATACTTTTATCTCATGTTCATCGACGAAGAAATCATGCACCTGGACCGGTGGGTCTTCAACACGGCCGGTCACCCTTTGCGGGCGGCGCGACCGTAAAATGTCGTCGGAGGGTACGGAGAACAAAAAACCAGCATCTTACAACTTTAATGAGGAAATGTAGATAGGCAAGCATATATGGATGGCGTTGGTGTTGCATGGGACCCTCAAGGGGCATTTTGTACTTTTTCCTTTTTAAAAAAACCCGTCGCTAGTCAGACAGCAATCTCACATGTAGTTGTTAGCTATAATACAGTCGATACCCTTTTGTACCAATGCGCATCATCACGCTGCCACCGCGACATCGCCTCCCTGAGAACCTTGGCCATCTTTACCGTCGCCTTTACTTGTATCTTGGCCTGTGACATTGGTAGGATTTTCACTAGACCCATCCCAGGACCACCCCCCCACCGCGACGAGTAGATCATCTTGGTCAGCGCCTAATTGGTGTTTGAAGGCGAGGTGATCTGATTTGCCCAAAAAAAAACCGGCGTCAGCAAAACCTGGGGTAGGGAATGCCGCTGCCAGTGCAACCAGAATGGTGGAAAAAAGATACGTACCTGTAGTCTGGCCTTGGGCGTTGGAGGACATTGCTTCGGACCCGAATCGTCGAGAGATGGAGAATTGAATGCCTCCGCTGGATGTCTCTGTTATTTATTTTTTTTCTTGAGACGATCAAATCGTATTCTGGATTGTGACAGATGAAAGCAGCCTCGATCGGGTTTATATGCATGTCTGCGACCTTGTCACAGAGAGCAAAACTGCTCTCGCTCATACTCGCAGCGTGCTCATCCGGCGGCTCAACTGCTCATGAGCACTGCTCAGCGCTCCTGGATTGAGATGGGCGCCCGTGTCATTTTGCGCCACTGCTGTGCTGTAAAAATGGGCCGAGAGCGACGCTGCGGGGGTCCGGGCTGCGGCGTGCGCATTTGCGCCGCGCACTCCCCCAGCGCACTCTGGCCACTTGGGCGCTGAAGACACTTTGAGCACAACGGCGCCGAGAGGCACTCCTGTGTCCACGCAAATCGGAGGCCCCCATTGTGTTATGCGAACCCATTTGGTGCAGGAGTGGTTGGTCATGAGGCTGCCAGTCTCTGTAAGTGTGCCCCC
>KV875244.1:81219-126864 GCA_001879505.1 Calonectria pseudoreteaudii | reverse complement strand
AGGCTGCTCTCTGTGCTCTGAGCAGCTTGCTCTTTGCTCTGTGCCAAGACTTTGCTCCCCGGTGGCCGCTCCCCTCCCCGCATAGGACTGTGGTGGCTGTGACTGACCAACAACCCTTCAGTGACTGCGGGTCGTAATCCTTGCGAAGGGTGGACCAAATGATGACCAGGGCCACGTCCCAGTCCCGGATTCGACGCCTTGGGGGTATTTCCGGGTCAGTCTTAAGCAACGACCGCGATACTCCAAGGGCGAATGGTATCATTTGGTGACCCAAATGGAAGCCCCAATAATATAATGTGCACCTGAAATTTTTATTATCAAGCCTTTGAGAACACGCTTTTCGAGATCCAACAATTTCATTCAGCAACTCTGGATTGGAACCTGCCATTGTAGCGCGCCTGGCACATCAGGCCCTCACGATATCTTCACCGTGGATAAATCTTACAACTCAATCATTCTAACAAAAAGACACTTGATACAGGCATCGGGGGTAATTTACCAACTCCAGATCTGGAGCCCCAATTCAAGAATTGGATGATTTACTGCTGGGCATCTTGCAATCAACGTACCAATATTCTCACCGTCATCAGAAAAAGAGATTGGAATCTTCATTCGCTTTAGCTGCTCGATCAACTCATAGATTGATGCAGTCTAAAGCGAGTAGCTCTTTCGGCACATTTTCTAGCCATCTTCACCCTTGTTTAAAAGAAGAACGGCACTATGTGGCAAACAAGTGTTGGTAGTTTTCTTTGGCGGCGCTGGAGATCTGGGACGTCGTCTTCATTGTGCAATCCGCGCAATAGTGAAAGACCCACAGGAAAATTCCATCAGTCTTTTCTGAGATCTCTAGGACTTTCTCATTTTCTGCAGACTGATCAAGCCTTTGAGGCGTAGTAAATCGTAGGTCGGACTTGAGTCTATTCCGTACAACCCGTTATCTGTTTAGCTTTGCAAACTCTTGAGGATTTAGCTTCTACTTGCAAGGTTCAAACACACCAGAGAGCTCGAGCCAAGGTCGATCAAGAAAGTACAGATCATGAAGTTGTTGAAACTTTCAATCGGGTACATGATACTGGCTCTACGCATGACCAAATAAACTCATAGAGACCATCAATCAATCGAAGTGTTGATCGCTCATTTTCCCAAGCTGATCAAACCATGTATATTCCGGGAAGATACAGATGAGGAACGGTGACATATGACAAATCTCTCGGCCACAAGATGTGCAATAACAAGATGTAAACATGACAGTCATATTGTGTTATTTACGTGTACCTCTACTACAACAAATTCAGCGCAATGTTGGTTGCGGACAAGCCAAAGGGGATCCACAATAACCTGCTCTTCCTGCATATACACGTAATCATGCCAGGGGAACAGATTCGGGGGCTCATTGCCAAATGCAGCTAGCAAAGATTAGACTGCATTACAGGACAAGACGAGGCTACCTCGAAAATGAGTCTGCAGTTGATTAGCGGTTGTATCAGTGTGTCACGTGGGCGGCACACCTACCCTGCTCACCCGCTCAGTCTTATCCGACTGCAGCCTGTCGCGCGACCACGATTCTGACCTCATCATCCCCCCTCACTACGCATACGATACGCAAGACCCAACACCCCCTGAAAGAGCTCAGTCCCCAGGTGTGCCATGACCGCGGTCGCGGACAACAATAATGCCTGATTCAACACAACTGCCAGAAGCTGTCCGAGACTTCCAGCTGGAGACCGAGTTTCCGAACGATCACACAACGATCCATACAACGCGGTGGAACCGAGTCAATTCATCCCCATGCGCCGAATGGGAGCGAACCAAGTTTTTAGGCCATGGAGGCTATGGACTGGTCTGGCTGCAACAGAACAAGGGCACCAAAGAGCTGCGTGCCGTCAAGCAGATGAAACAAAACAGAGATGCTGACTACATTCGGGAGCTGGAGGCGCTGGCTAAGTTCTCCCAAAAAAAGGTGACACTGCCCTCAGATAATTGTCTTCAGGCATTAATGGCCCTTGAACTGTAGTACGCCGGTTTCTTTGTCAAAACGTACGGCTGGTATTATCAAGGCTCGGACTGGCTGTTCATTGCCATGGAATATTGCAAGCATGGGAGCTTGGAAGATTACCTCAAGATACACCGCACACTCCCGGAGCTTCAAGCAAGGCGCATCGCGAAACAGGTGTTGGCAGGCTTGGATTGCATGCATGAAGAAGGTTTTGCTCATAGAGACCTGAAGCCAGCGGTAGGTACCATGCCCGACTATAAGAAGTCCGTCTAATGTATGCCCTAGAATATACTCATCTGGGAATGCCCCCCAAACCGGCCGTGGTGGGTCAAGATTTGCGACCTGGGTCTTACCAAACGTGTTGAGAGTGGGAGCGGATCTACAGCGGTACGGGGGACTGAAGGATTTATGCCCCCAGAGCTGATTGGATTTGGTGCCGACCCAAGAAGAGCCGATCCATTCTCCGCTGACATGTGGTGCTTTGGTGAAACAGTCTTTCGCGTGCTTACAGGCCAACGGACCTTTCGAGATGACGAGGCCCTCCGGAAGTATCAGCTGCATGAGACAGGGTTCCCAGTACAAACATTGCGGCTGGCGGAAGCAAGTGATACTGCAGCCAGATTTCTCAGCTCCGTTATGAAACAAAGGCCTGGCGCAAGACTAACAGCTCCTCAAGCGCTTGAACATGAGTGGCTTATGTCACAAGATCCACAGAGTGAGGTAGATTCTACCAGCCCAAACTTCAATATTGAATTCGAAGTGCCCATTTTCCAAATTCCAACACTAGGAATAGAAGCATCGGCGCAATGGTCTACAAAACCACAAGACTATGGTTCAGCCGATGATCCTCCATGTGTTACAACTACACAACAATTCCCCCTCTCGAAATTGGATGGATATTTGCAACCAGTAGAACATTCTGGTATAGGTTCACTTTCATCAGATACGACGCATTCAAGCGAGGGAGGTGTTTTATCTACTGAACTAATTCAGGCTTACAATACTGGCGTTGAGCAAGGCCGTAAAGATGATACAAACAAAGGAACGGATAAAAGCATCCGTGACCGCCTGAACATCTTTCGTTTCGACATCTTCTCAAAAGACCAGAAAACGAATCGCCGAATGAGCTTAGCAAGGAAACCACCACGCCAAAGCTCTCCTGAAAGCTCCCCCATAAGAACTGACATCATTTCCTATAACGATTTACCGTCTAAAATCTTGCATTGCGGGAATTTCCCGGACGGTACAATATTCTTCTACGCACGCGACTGCATTTATCTATACCTTGACCTTGGAAACGGTGCCAAGTTTTGTCCTATTAACTCTTCGACTTCAAATTGGTCGCAAACCGTGCGCCCATCATCTCGCTCGTGTTCGAATGACGCCATTTTTCTCGCCTTGGATTCAAATTCTATATTTCGAGTATGTTAGCCTTTCCCTGACACAAAGTCCCAATATGGATTTAACATACTGTCTAGGGAGCCATTCATACTATAAACATAGAACAGGCCCCTCAGATTCGGAAACAACGTGTTGATTTTGAACCAATGTCAACTGCTGTTGAAAAGGTTGCTTTCTCACCCGACGGCAGCATGATCGCCGTTGCTTGTGAGCCAGACGACACAACCGAAGCCCAAGCGCGGATTCGGCTGTACCAATTGCAAGAACGACGAGAGTACGTTTCCTCTAAATACTAGAAGACTTCATAATTCTAACAAATATTCAAGATCATCAGGTTCTGCATTGTCTTCAACTAGCCAGCAGTCAAACAGGCTGGTAGCTCAGAAAAGTCTTCTTGGAGATGCCGGAAGGATTCAAGGTGTGAAGGATAGCCGTGATCTATTTTTCTCTCACGACGGCCAAACCTTGTATCACGTATGCGTCTTGAAAAACGACCCAAGAAATTGGAAAGCTCGCGTACAGGTCAACATATTCAAAACAAGCACGCGGGATCCGCTCACGGCCGGTCCCGACTGGACATTTACTATAGAAGATACCGTGAGCTTTCATACCTCCACCACCTAGATGAATTGAAGCTAACATGCGACAGAACTCTGAGTTTCGGCGATTCTTTATGCAAGGAATGGTTCCTCTTCATACAAAAACAGGATTCATGTGTATTACTCATGAAGATTCTATTATTAGGCAAGCGCTCCATGAGGGAGGCTTGCGCGGAATGACAATTCCCATCCAAGGTGTTTTTGGTATCCGATCATTGCTTCTATCGTCGGATGATCAAAAGGCCGTACTGCTTGCAACCCCGAACGGAGCTGACCTTGAAGTTCATGGAGGGTTTATTAAAAACCTCCAAACTCCAAAGAAATTAACTTTTCCTACAAAAATAAAATATAATCCGGAGGTTGACAATGCTTACATACGAGAAGATAATGAGGGCATGGAAGTGGTTATCACTTCTCGCAATAGCAAGCGCACGTACATCGTTGACGTTAGAGGGCTATTTGAAGCACAGTAAATGTTCCCAAAATGTTAACTGGTTAATTATAGCTTTATTGGAAAAGACTTATTGATCCACGCTGGGAATTGGCTTTGGTTCTATGGAACTGGGGAGTCTTGTGGCGGGATGTGAGGATACTTGATACCCATGGCGCAGGATTTGTTTATTTATTTTTTTCTTCCGCGTGTGGCGAATGACTCTAATGACTGTGGAGAGCAGCCAGATAGGCAATTAAAACAAAGTTTACGTAGTTAAATCTGTCTATGCAATTACATAAATCACACTAACAATGTTTATGAGCGTGTCAGAGATCTTGATCTAAATCTATCTACTTTTCTTTGCGCCACATGTTTTTTCTGGCAACCTTGGTGGGTATAACCATCAAATACTTGATATAATCGGAAAAAAGAGCCCTAAAAGCCCTCGCTATTGTGCTTAATCTGATCATCTAGGTTTTGGAATATTGTCTTGACAGCCTTCTCGTCTTTTAAGTCTACAAACCATGGCCACCCATCATCTGTGGTAAGATATCTGACAAGTTTGAGAAGACAAGTAAACACAATGAAAACGCCGATCTGCGTCATTAGTCAACGGTCGTTTGGGGGGGGAGGAGGGTTGGAGAAACTCACCATTGGAAATGCTGCAACGGCTTGCAAGGGATCCTTGCTGATCACGTATGTCATAGTACCCCCAACGATGATAATCAAAACACACAATATGATCGCGATGCTGCACATAACTAGACGAAGGAGAAATTCGGTACTGTTGGTTTTCAGAATCGCTTCAATATTCTTATAGCCCGAAAGCACGCCAGTCTTGTAATGCCTTTTGAAGCTATGCACGAGATTGTGTGGTTAGCACCGAGAAGTAGAAATATGGGCACAGAGACTCACCATAAATAAAATCTCAAGGCAGCGAAAGTTTCAATAGCCCAAACTATAATGCAAGATACCGATGCCATCTGTGTAATAACATCGACAATCTGTGGCCCTATTAGATTCACATCTCTCTGATCAGTGGGAGGATCAAGAACTTACCGCTGCAAAGTTATGTGAACCAGGATGTCTCAAAGATGGGCTGTACCTAAGGAAAGGAACCCAAAATAGCCATGCAGATGTTAGAACAGCGACGTAGGGCACATCGCACTTGTTCTTCCGCGACAGTATTCGAACGATCGATAGCCACCATGTACTATACTTGGGGTTGTATCCCTGATTGATGCTGTAAGAAAACCCGAACAAAGTACGTGATCCCACATAGAGCGCAGTGCTTGATGTAGAAATAACGTTGACAATCAACAATGCCATCAATGCTCTAGGCAATGAGTGTGATGTGTCAGAAAAATCTTCAGCGCTTGTGACAAATGGTGAAGATACTTCTACATAGGGTTCCGTGGTGGAGTTTGAAGCCAGCTTAGGCAGTCTATTGTCTTGCCAGTATACATTCTGACTGACTATCCAACCGCCCCAGACGTATATGGCTGTAGCAACAAGTGGAGCGAGCGTCGCATATTCGAAAGGATTGCTTGCAATATCCTCTGGCGTGCTCGGGCGGTGTGTAGAGCCAGAGAGTGACGCTTCTTCGTCTGTCGCCGCCTCAATTGATTGGGCTCTGGAAGCCTCCGGCTCAGCACCAGATTTGAACTTTGCTTCATGCGCTGTTGCCCCAACAACTTCAATACCAATAAATGCAAATGAGGCTAGGAATATTGAAGCCATGATGGCAGAGAACCAGCCACCGGTAGCACCTGGAGCAAAGCTGAAGACACTGGTTTCGTTTTTCAAGTCAAAGTGTTGACCTGTCGATGCAGCTGGGCCTTTCTTCGAAACTAAACTGTCTCAGCACTTCTGAACCACAGACCAGGGGGCGATATGCAGACCAATTGGGTTGATCACATTCATGATGATAATTATTGAAATCGCCAGAGCGAGCTTAATGAAACCAAATAGCAACTCGATTCGTCGAAAGATCTGCCGCCAAGTTAATAATCCCGTCACCGAGGCCGAATTGGAACAGTTTATTTTCTTACTGTTATCGGTGTCAAATTACACAAAATGGGTACCGCAAGTGAGATTATGCTGATGGCAACGGACGATCCGGTAGAGATATGATACAAGCTGTATTCTAATAGGCCTCCGATAGTAGTAGTCAATCCGGCGAATACGAAACAGTACGTCAACCTGTCATGAATTTTGTTAGCGATGAAACAACGCTCTCAGTCTTTCTCTTACCAATATAGAAAGGCCACGGACTTCCCAACTTCTTCGTCAACAAAGCTTTCAACAAATACAATAAGGGCACCTGCGACAGGCCAGATACGCAATAAAGTTGTGAGGTTTCTCATGATGATGAGAGCGAGAGAACCCAGCAGAATAAACGAGTAGATAACGGCACCGGATCCGCCAATGCCCAAAATAGTGCCAGTCTTGACGTAGAAGCCCATACCGATGATGTTGCTGATAGCAATCATGAATATATCAAGTCTCTTAAGCTCTCGCCTGTAAAGGTTAGCTAGAGCGATCCAAACATGTTTTAAGTGATATCGTACCTCAGAAATCCGGGCTTGTTGCCGGTGACAGGGCCGACATGCTGTCTGGATCAAAATCGTAAGTCAGGATCACTGGAGTGCATGCAGAAGAAATATCTTCTTACGCTGAAGAATCGTTAATGCCGTGATATGAAGACGAGGATTCCAGGCCCGAATGAGCCGTTTCAAACAGTTGATCATTTTGATTTTTCGACAATCGCGTCTTGGGTGTAACGGCACCGTCGCAGGAATGCACCGAATCGGTATCCCTTCTACTTGTATTATTAGAAGGTGTGGGGGGTGTCTCCCAGGTGTTTAGTTCCATGTCAATGGTTGGAAGCCTGTACTCAGACATTGATGCCAACGTTATTATCACCCCCCAATCGGATGAGAGATGGAGAACAAAGTGTGGTTACGCGGAAGGATCATCAAAACAAACTCTGCCAAAAGGATGATCGATTGGAGAAGAAAAGAAAAGAGGCAACGTTTCCCCTGGGCGCAGGAATAAGGCTGATACTGGGAACGAGAACGAGGCGGCAAACAAATGCGAACTACCACATGGCCGCAGAGCAGAAGGCCCTACTTCGCTGGGCTTAGAGCCCAGGCTAGCTTCAGCGCTCCGAACTAGGGGGCCGTGTGACTAATTTGTGAGCAAGCCCAGGCTGCCGCAGGCGCAGACAGAGGTACTACCGCAACGGGCGCTGCATGCGCCTGTATTTGTCCAAAGTACTGCAGGGGGATAAGGGAGGGTCTGCTGATTCGTTGCTGGTCTTCTTGGTGGCGTGCGTGTGCTTTGGCGCGAGCAGTTGCCTTGCCAGGGGCTGAAAACAGGCTGAGCGGCTGAGAGTTAGGTCCAGCCCCGACAATGACTGACTGCTGCGCCATCAGCAGCGAAAGACGCGCGGCACTGCAGTGTACGGAATAAAATGGGGGACATTGGTGACGCTCAGCAACGAAAATCAATTCCCTCTAATCCTCGTAGTTCATTCATGTTGCTGAAGAAACCCCGAGATCGAAAACCACCAGCTCTGGGAAGGAGATGCACCGACCAAAACTTGATCTTGATCTCCAGCAGGGGTCGCAATCAAATCCCAGGTGAGGCAGGGATTTAGCCGTGGGTTAGCCACGTGAAAGCAGAGAAACTGAAAAAAAAAGATTCCGACTTACTCACCTCGTAAAGAACCAAGATATTGGTGGTGTGAGACGAAATTAGGTCAGATTCCGTCACATCCACCCAGCATTTACTCACAAATTGAGGCAAACTCGGGTGATGGCTTGATCCACGTATTTCTGGTTATATAAAAAAAACCTCTGTGAATCCATTACCCAGGGCCTTTCCCCAGGGTACAGGGATCTCAGCCAGACTAAAAACGAAAGAGCTGTCCCTGTACCTTGTGCCACGAAATTTAATCTCCGACGTTCAACATGAATGTGGTATCCCCCGGAATCTTTTTGAGAATTAATCCACTTCTGTACTTGCATGCAGTAGTATATGCACAGCCCCAGGCGCGCCAATTGACTATTTTCTTTGCGGGCGTTCAGTCAATCGATACCCACAGTTCCCGGTTCGCCTGGACAGGGCAGTGCAGCAGCTGTGGCTGCGGCGGTGGCTTTGCGAGAACGAAATTCACCTGATAAAAGGAATGTGCACTCTCTGTAACCCACTGAAGGTAACCGGGATCATAGGCCAAGTCCCATTACAATAGAAACGCAACCCAACATGGCCGATTTGGGGCTCGCTGTGGTGAGCACTGTTAACAATTGTCTCCAGTATGTATATTATATGCGGGAAGAAAAAAATCGCCTCGCTTATCGTCATGAGTAGACAGCTGACGGAGCTCAATTTAGATGGGGTAGCAAAGTCGTCGATCTGTGCAAAAGCTATGAACATGCCGACGAAGAAATCAAAGCACATCTTGTCCGCCTGGAGGCTGGGTGGTTTAAGACAAAAACACAGCTTGATTTTATGAAACAAATCAGTGGCGAAATGGATGCTTATCACCTTAAGCTCAATCTCCGTACGACGGAGCAGTTGAACGGTCACTTCACGAAAGCTTGGAACAAACTTCATACGTCAGCCATCGCCATTTTCTTGATTTATTCTATTTGGTGTCTGCAAAGGACTTTTTAGCGTATTGAATGAAGAGGAACGAACTAACTAAAGTTTACAGCGAATTTGAGATGCCAGATGGTGAAGAAAGCTACTCATTCCGACGACTTCGGCGAATAGTCGTGCACTCAAGATATGCTCTATTAAAAGATAGCATCGAAGCGACTTTGACGGAACTCGAGAAGTGGCACTCAATAGTCGACCCCAGCTGGTATCTTCTGCTTCGGTTATCCAACACAACTGTCAATACAACATTGGCTCGATACAAGGACAAGACTGCCAACTCTTTTCTCAGAACAGAGGAAATCAGACACCTGATCAGAACAGATTCGTCCCATTCAAGAAGCGGAATATTCTTGCCCTCCAAGGAGATGGAAAACATGGTGATTCGCGATCTACCTTTTTGCACAGCACAGATGGCCCAGAGAAAGAGCTCTCACAATGGTACACAAAACTTAATTTTGACAACCCTCGAGTGTCCAACAGAAGCCAGAGTCGATTTCGTGGCCAAGGAGGTCAGAGAGCTAGCAGCCAAGCTCGCTGTTACTGACCCAAAAACATTTGGAATGCTGGCATGCAAGGGAGTTGTGAAAAAGTCAACCGATTGCCTTGGATATTCTCCAACGTCTTTCATTATGGTTTTCCGTTGCCCAGATAATCAGGCCAGTGTGTCAAGCTTGAGATCCAAGCTCCTCCTTGGCGATAATTCCATCACCCTTGGCGACAGGTTTACATTCGCCCGCCAGATAGCCAAAGCAGTCTCATATATTCACACCTTAGAATTTGTTCACAAGAGCATTCGACCTGAAAACATACTCATATTTCAAAACCCTGTCCCTGCTGCATACTTGGCGGGGTTCGACCACTTTCGCAAAGACGGTGGCTGGACCCATAGGCGAGGGATGCATGAGTGGGAAAAAAATCTATACATACATCCCTCACGACAAGGACTAGCACCCAAAGAAGATTATATTATGCAACATGATATTTATAGTCTTGGAGTGTGTCTGCTGGAAATAGGGCTCTGGGAATCATTCGCCGTCTATGCGACTGACGGCAAGGAGCCAACGCCAAGCCAACTACTCCGGTCAGCTGGGTATACGCAGAATGGCCAAGTTAATTTCATTGTCAAGGACTGTCTCCTCAAATTGTGCCAGGACTACCTTCCTCAACGCATGGGACGCAAGTATGCCGAGGTTGTACAGACATGTTTAACATGCCTGGACCCTGGCAATTCAGATTTTGGCGACCAGTCAGAGCTTGTCGATTCTGATGGTATTGTCGTAGGAGTAACTTACATAGAAAAGGTATGTCTGTCGTCTTTCTTCAACATGTGTAATTCAGCTTTCTAACATCACATAGATACTTTATCGACTGAGTGAGATATCATTCTAGAAAATAGAGAGGCGTGGTTGATTACATTACATATGCTGTGGTGTGTGACTAGATGGTGTGATATAAATTGCTTTGGTACATGCAGCCGTGTTCGGTTTAGGTCTGATTACTTGAAATGACTTTATGGAGCAAAACTAATGATATTTCTCTGCCATACAACAGCTTGTCACTTACTTAGCGAGAAAAGAAATATTCGACATGTCTTGTTGTATTATTCAATGAATCTTAAACCTTATTCTATGAGAACTTCGGTTGACGACCCGGAAAACTGAATGCATCCTGTATGAAGTGACCCAATACCCGCCCTTTCATACACCTCAGCATTCTCCGACTGCGATTTGGGGTATACAATCAAGACGTAGTGGATATCCTCATCTTCGTGTTCCAGCTTCTGCCTTCCAATAATGACACACTTGAGACGACGCTCTGGCAAATTGCGACTGGGTTCGTCAAGGCAGAGCCTTTCAGAATCCCATGTTCCAATAGTCAAAACTCGGGCTGCTATCCGAGGAAGCGTTTCATCTCCATTCACTCGCGCGAACTCTTTAAAGGGCGAAGTTAGATCTTTGTCCCAGGATACAACCCCGAAGGGGACATCCAAATATCGTATTCCGCCATCATAGGCCATCCACGACCAGGATGGAACACCACCGCGGCGGAATGACTGGATGCGCTTGAGATATTCGCCAGACCGTCGCCACAGGAGGCACCGGTGTAGAAAACAGGTAAAGACACCGTATCCGCCAGTCGTTCCGAATGAACGCATCAGTCTTGCCTCTAGACCTTTGATGGCGACTGGTCTGTCTGCGCTCGACGAAAGTGCCAGTTCCGAATATTTCTTGTAGAGATCTTGATACAGCTGTATCTTTTCGCCTTTGACATAGGCCTCAACGGACCTTGGAAAATCCGCGTCGCCAAGAAAGGAAGCTTTTCGGCTTTGGTAAAGGTTAGAGATTGATTGGAAATTGGCTACGGTGCACGTACTTGTTCATTTTAGTCAAAGTCTCGCATCTCACTCCTTCACCGCACTGCCAGTACGTCTGCTTTTCAGTGAAGTATATGGTTCGACGGGACAGCGCGCGCTCTTGTAAAACCCACCCTCGCTTGTTTAGTTCTCCGAGCTCAACGTCATGACCGAAATCGTCAATGGCATCGCACAAGTAATAATGACTGCCATCTCTCAATTTCATCCCGATGTACTCTCTCGAAGGGCGAAGTTTGAGAAAGCCGTCATTTGTTCCGGAGGCGCAGCTAGCTGCAATAGTTACGTAGGCCGAACTGTAGACTTGCTCCATTAGCCCAGATTCTTTGTCCCAGTCCTGTGTGTCATCTTGGATTATGCACAGCGAGTCGATCCAGAGATATCGCACGCCGAGGCCCCGTGTGACTTTCACGGCGTCCTGAAAGGTTTTCGGGAGCTCATTGATGTTGATATGATTCATAAAGGCTTTTACGTTGGCCTTGTAAGCGCAGAATCTTCGGTGTTGTTCTGGTGAGCCCCATCGATGCGAGAGAGCAAGATACCGCTTATCCTTCTCGTCTCTGAGCCCGGAAGCCAGGCGAATGGTTTCACAGCTCCTGCTTCCAACATCAATGACCCGTGTAGGGAAGAACTCATTGATTTGAGCCGCGCAGCTATGTTGTTGATCGCAATTGCGGATCCATTGGGCCAGCACATTCGTATGCTGTGTACTTCCAGGACGAGGTAGTATTGGAAGCCCAACTAAGTTAAGCTGAGTGTTATATGGGCGAGGATCTAGACCTTGTTGAGGTCAATCAAACGGGAGGTTGGTTGAATGGTGAGCTTGGAATGCAACTCACTTGACACGGTATAAATTGAAACGATGGGCTTCGATCGTCGATCTTGGGCAGCCAGGTAGGAGCCCGCTCTCAAGAATTTGATCTCATCACTGCCATCGATTCCCGCGGATTCAACTCTCTTATGAAGCAGCCTGCATAATGGACAGTCGCTTCCAGATTTTGCTAGCTTCAGAATTGTGTCAGAAAACGAGCAATGTGGGGCCGATATTTGAAGCTCGCGACAGCGGGCGCACAGCGAAGAGCTTTCATTTTCTGGGAGCAAAACAGCGCTAAAACACGGATCCGCGAAGAGGCACCAGGCTATTTCAGTGTCAGGGGTGTATTCCCATTTATCATCAAGCTGTTATCCCAATCAGCTCATCAAATACGATAATATCATTTTTACTTTAGAACTTACTGGCTAGATTAAGTTAGCAGCAGTTCATCTGTTAGCCTGAGAAGTAATATGCCGTAATAGAATTCACAAATTGGCACCGCATACCGTCTAATAATAAGATTAAACCATGGTATAAGTATTGAGGTAAATTTTCACTGACAAACTTTCAATATGAGTGTCAATAGATTTTCTCCAGAGTTAAGAATGATGGTGTCTTTACCTTCTGTTATCGGCTCATAAAGAGGTACTAAGTCAGCTGTATTCTGGTATCATTTGAGCTCGCACCTGAACGTACATACTATCTTCTGTTATTATAGTTTCTTCGAAATAATGCAGCTAAGCGAGAAATAATGATGGACTGACTTCACTTGAACGGAGGCTAGAGACAGGCGCTTGTGAGTCTTGAATTGTCAGCGGACTGAGGTTCTGGGGGGGCTTGAATCCTTAAAGAAAGTCAGTATTATTTATTATTCTAGTTCCCGGCCCTCAAATTAGTACCGGCTTGAGGGGGACCCAGGTGAGTTCCGTAATGTTTCGGCCCTTGCGGCTTTCTCCCTGTTGGAACAACGGTCAGTTGAAGGAATGACCTCACAGGAGGGCCAAAGGGGCCCACAGGATGTAGATAATGTCGATCACAATACCCTCATCCTAATCACATGACTGTTACCCACAACAGCAACACCATAACCCCTCTGTGAGGGGTTAGATATAGGAAGAAGCTAGACATCAATGAATTTATTGCCCAACCCCCTAGCAGCTGCTGTTGACCCTGTTATGACCTTAGCTATGTCATTCAGAACACCGGGATTTACCCACACTGATCAGTCTGAGTGGACGACGTTTTCGTCATCCCGCAGATCAACAAGGTATTGAACGAAGAGGCATATTGTCGAGTACCCAAAAGATCTGGCGAATAGACCTTATGTGCTAACCAGGAACGACATTGCACTTACATTTAATCGTGAGGATCTCGATTGCCTAAGAAAGTGCAACTCCTTCCCCGTATCCGCTATACGGAAGAACCTCGTTACCGTCCTGTTGAGATAGACCAATAGACTGCCCAAGCACAAGAACAAGCCCAACAGACCAAGGAAACCTAACTACCCTTGCGCCCGACCACAACCTTAACCCCAATTACAACCTTCCCAAGCCATGGCAATGCCGACTGAAGAAGGAAGTGAGATCGAAGTCGCTGGCGACAGCACTCCGGACACCTCCTCCCGCACCGATAACTACGAGGAACACCAAGAGAGAGTAAAACGACTCACAGAACTCGTCCCGATCCCAAAGAAATACCAAGCATAGGTAGAACCTCGTGCGTAGGGACTACACTACACTGTGTTTACACCAGAAACATACACCACTACCAAAGCGAATACCGAGATAACGTACTTCATAACATTATGCAAAGAAGAGAGCATCACAGGCCTACAACTCCTCAATACCTTCCAACAAGAGTTTGAGGAACGAACGATTGAATACTGGAAGAAACCATCAAAGCTAGTAGTCCTCCGCGACTTCCTCCTGAGCAACGGTATTAAAGTTAAGAAGAATGGAGACCTTATCGCAAAGAACGTACACGAAGTTCTCAGCTGGGACAGACTCCAATACTAGAACCAAGAGGAGATCAACGACTACAGAGAAAAAGACAAAGAGTTCCAATTCCACTGCCAATTCTCTGAATTCATAATGGAAATAACTAGAAGGGACAGTCCTATTCCAGAGGATAGAGACCAACAAGAACCTGCAAGTCAACAACCAGCATCCTTACCCCCTCAGAACTTCCCCCCCCTCCAGGACACCATATTCATCCCAAGTGAAACACCTTTCCAAAACACCCCACCTCGCCATCTAAAAGATACATCCCAACAGGGAACCATACCGCCTCTCACACCGATACAAGGCGTACAGCGAGGTACAACTCCACAGCAAGAAATCACTCATCGGCAAAAGCAACCACAATACTCTAGTGATCCACCAAGCGAACTCCCTACGAGTAAACAGGTCAACGATCTTAGCAAGGCATACACCGAAGGATTAAAGTTCAGCGGTGCCAAGTATAAAGTTTTCGACCTAAAACTTCAAGTCTTCTACAACAAGTGTCATATCACAGGCATCAACAAGTTCGCATACGCTCACGTATTCGAGAACATGCTCACCGGAAACGCACTAGATCTCTACCTGAGAACGATGTGTACAGCAGGCGAACCAATGCCCTTCGACCAGATGGTCGAAGAAATGAAGCAGGAGTTTGAGAATGAACGGATACTCAATGAGTACCGTGAAGAATGGCAAAACCTGAAGCTCTCCAAATGGCTACTCACGTCTCCTGAAGAAGACCATCAAATGACCCTTGACAAATTCTTCAGACGACTCGAAATCCTCCAAAGAGTATCACCAGAGATCACAAAAAGCAACTTCACAGCCCGTGCCCAACTCCTCGCAGCATGCCAAGACATCAAAGACCTCACAAACATCTGCCTAAACCCACCGGCAACATATACAGACATCTGTTCGCAAATCCGCCGTGCGATCACTTTATCAAATGAACCGATGAAATCTATGAAAAGTATCTCTACGACCAACACCCAACAGTTGATGACCGAACGGGTATACAATAGACGTAAAGGCAACCGACCACAGGTCTCCTTCCGTAATAACAGCCAAGGAAACAGGAACAACCCTCAAAAGAAATCATGGAGGGACGAACAATATTATGTATGTTTCAAGAACGGATGCTATTCAACTAAGCACACCGCCGAAGAAAGAAGAAAAGCATACAAAGAACACAAGAAAAAGAGAAATAAGTCCTTCCTCAGTAAAGCTATGTGTGCTACATACATAGCAGAACTCATCGACTCAGACAGCAAAGCTGAGGAGAAAGGAGAAGATACCAATAACAAGGACTATGATGAGGATCACGACAAGGCATACACTTCTGATGCCTATGTCTATTTCACAAGTGCCGTCGATACAGTCAATCCACAATGTATCTCTGATATACTTGCCAATCAGGCAGTGACCCATTACTTTACCCAAAAAGACCCCTTTCATGAGCCTGAAGAGGAACCAAAAGAAGAAGCGACGCAGTTCCTGCTCAACGACCGATACGGCTCGGATGAATTCCAAGGAGTCATCCCCGATACTGGAGCAGCAAAAGTTTCAACCGGCGGCTATGAACAATTCGTTGCACTGCAAAGATCAGGTAATATATCTGCTGAACTGAACACGGCAAGAGCAGGAGAAGCAACCGTCACGTTCGGAGGAGGAACTCCAAACGAATCACTCGGAACGGCAGATATAACCACCCTATTCGGGATCATATCATTCCACATCGTGCCTGTCAACACTCCATTCCTTCTCTCACTGCGAGACATGGACCGTTTGAGGATTCACTTCCACAACCTCCATAACTATCTCGAGAAAGGAGATACACGAGTACCAGTTGTGCGAAAATGGGGGCACCCATGGTGGCTCCTTAGCAATGAGAAAACGCTCGCATGGTGCAACCTAACCGACGGTGAACTCCGCCGGCTACATCGTCGCTTCGGTCACCCATCAGTGAACCGACTTCACAACCTATTAACAAGAGCTGGCCACCCCGTGGAACGACAGGCCATTGAGAAGTTGACCGAGATCTGTCATAAATGTCAACTCCACGCAGGGGTGCCGCAGAGGTTCAAATTTACTATCCGCGACGATTACGAGTTTAACTATCGAGTTGTCGCAGACATCATGTACATTGATGGCAAACCAGTACTCCATATCATTGATGAGGCAACCGCATTTAATGCTGCCCGGTTTCTCGCAGATATGACATCATTAACAGTATGGAGGACTCTGAAAGCTTGCTGGATCGATACATATGTCGGACCGCCCGACTGGCTGATTGTTGACCCCGGCAAGAACTTCATCGGTCAGGAGTTTCGCCAAGAAGCAAGACTGAGAGGCACAACTGTCTCAGTCATGCCAGTAGAGGCCCATAACTCGGTCGGAAAAGTTGAAAGATACCACGTACCCATCCGACGTGCTTACAATATTCTTCGCCAAGAAGACCCGTCAGCAAAGCAGGAAGAAATCTTGCAAGCAGCAGTGAAAGCGGTGAATGATACTGCCGGCCCCAATGGCCTTGTGCCAACACTCCTAGTATTTGGATCGTACCCACGGATGACACAAGACTCTGAACCCTCACCTGGTATGGTGAAGAGAGCAAAAGCTATCCGTAAAGCGATGGGCGAAGTGCGCAAGCTACATGCGGAGAGACGAGTGAAAGATGCACTCGCTGCTCGCAACGGTCCCGACACGACAGCCGTGTTAAACCTTCCCCTCCAATCACAAGTCCGCGTGTACCGAGAAAAGGAAGGATGGACAGGACCACATACACTCATCGCTATCAAGGGAGAAACCTATATCATCGACGGTCCCCGAGGAACATCAGAGTTCCACTCAACTATCATCAAGCCCTTCCTCAAAGACCCTAACAATGAACCGACTCCCCCAGAACCAGTGAACACACTGTCTGCAGAAGACGATTCGGAAGACAACAAAGATCCTACCTCTGAGTCCGAAAGTCCCGAGCCTACTGAGAAAAAGAAAAGAGGAAGACCTCGAAGGAATCCAACTCCCGAGCCCACAAAGAAAAGGAAGAGAGGAAGACCTCGGAAGAATCCGATTATTACACCTCCACCTCAACCAACTATCAAAAGAGGCAGAGGTCGACCCCACAAGAACCCCATCACAATAAACGACACTCACCTTCTCGACCAATTCGAGAATGAGACCAAGTACTGTGAAGTGTTCATCTCAGCCAAAGAGAAAGCTAACTTAAAGCTAGCACTGGAACTCCGAGAGAAAAGGATCATCACAACCCCAGGCAAACCCTTTAACACATCTACAACAAAAGAGATTGAAGAATTAATCCAACATAGCGTGTTCGAATTCATCTTATTTAACAAAAAGAAACATGGAGGAATTAGAATCTTCAAATCGCATATTGTCAACGAGATCAAAGGCAAGACAACTGACAAACCGTATAAGAAGTCACGACTGGTGATCCAGGGATATACCGACCGAAGCAAAGAAGTAATCCTCACCCAGTCACCTACAATACAACAGTACAGTCAGAGATTAATCCTCACATTGGCTCCATCACTTATCAAGTACAACATCTACATTTAGCTTCGAGATATCACCCAAGCATACACACAATCCGAAACAAGATTGAACCGAATCATACTAGCACACCTACCGAGTAATATTCAACACAAATACCCAGAAGGCACAATCATGAAGGTGGTAATGCCGCTCTACAGAATCCCAAAAGCAGGAAACCACTGGTGGGCGACATACCACAAACATCATTTAAAGAAGCTCCAGATGGTTACATCTACATTCGACCCGTGCTTATTAGTATCATCGAAAGACAACCCTGGTTTTGCAGTCATCAGAATGCAAACAGACGACACAATAAGAGCCTCTGACGAGACATTCCTCCGGTTAAAGGAAAAGAAACTCAAGGAAACTGCCTTCGAAGCCAAACCACAAGAGGTTTTAACTGTCAGAAAACCCCTCACATTCAACAGTACAATTGTTACTCTGTCTGAAAATAATAGTATAACTATACAACAGAAAGGACAAGGCAAGAAGATCGAATTGATCGACACCAAAGACCAAACTACAACCAAAAAGAAATATATAGAACAGCGAGCTCAAGGAGCATACATCGCCTCCATTTGCCAACCCGAAGCATACTATGACCTTTCAGCCACAGCACAATTCCAAAACCCAGACAAAACCCAAATCAAGGCCCTGAACAAACGCCTTAAATGGCAAGCAGATAATCTTGAACGTGGTCTTGTGTTTACCCCGCTCGACCTATCAACTGCAAAGCTCTTTGTATTCATTGACAGCACCTTCGCAAACAATGCCGACCTTTCATCACAACTCGGCTTTATAGTAATCATCGCAAATGAGCAGATGGAAGATAGAATGTTCACAATGAACAAGAACATCATCCATTACAGCTCCACCAAGTGCCAAAAGATAACCCGAAGCATTCTGGCATCAGAGATCTATGGCATGGTTGCTGGCGCAGACATTGCCCACGCAATATCCACAACCCTTAACCAAATTACTGACCGACTTGAACTCCCCCACATCCCCACGATTATCTATACTGACTCATACTCTCTTTATGAGTGCCTTGTAAAGCTAAGAACAACGAAAGAAAAACAGCTGATAATCGATATTATGGCATTGCGGCAATCGTACAAACAGCGAGAACTACATAAAGTCAGATGGATTAATGGGGAGGATAACTTAGCCAACACGTTCACAAAAAGAACACCAAATCAGGCACTTGAGCGATTTGTTAACAATAACAGTTCTGTAATTCGCATTGAGAACTAGGTTACACAAGAATAAAAGAAAAGAAAAGGGAAAAGAAAAAGGGCAATAAACAAAGCGCAGTTGATGCTACTGAGCGCGCTGCCGTGTTGTCATTCCTTCAAGAAAGAAGCTCCAGTATTGGAACAACAGTCAGTTGAAGGAATGACCTCACAGGAGGGCCAAAGGGGCCCACAGGATGTGGATAATGTCGATCACGATACCCTCATCCTAATCACATGACTGTTACCCACAACAGCAACACCATAACCCCTCTGTGAGGGGTTAGATATAGGAAGAAGCTAGACATCAATAAATTTATTGCCCAACCCCCTAGCAGCTGCTGTTGACCCTGTTGTGACCTTAGCTGTGTCATTCAGAACACCGGGATTTACCCACACTCCCCTTCCAATTCATCCACTCGATCTTTGGCTTGGAGCCAGTTGCATTCTCCCAAATCTCATTCAAACTTTGGTGCATTTCCTCGGCGCTCGCTCGGTATTCACTACGCGGGTGATCAGCGCCGGACATGGAACTACTGGTTCCAGTACGAATGATCTTCGGGGCCACCGCCATTTCATCGGCTTCATGAATAGTCGATTGGCGCTTCGGAGTAGAGACTCGATCGCCACCGCCATTGCCGACCTCAACAACTAAAAGCCTTGAAGAAATGAGATTTATTAGTTGATTGAGGGCGGTGCCTTCGGGGCATCTTGGGTCTTGCTTAATCCAATCAATCCACTTTTTGACGTCGGCATTAATTTTTCCAGCTTTGGAGCCGCCGTAGCTGATATCGTAAAATTTCCCTCTACCTTTGTCCAACTCCTGTCTGAAGCGGCCGAGTTCGGCATCTCCGTAAATGAGCCAAATGATAAACTCGAGGTAAATGCATCCAATTGACCAGATGTCATATCGCCGTGACCTAGGCGCACTGGGTGCGAGATCTGTGTCTGGAGGTTCATACATGACAGTTCCACTCATGGTACGAGTGGGGTCGTTGCGCAAAAATGTTTCCATCTGATGCACCTTCGCGAGTCCTGCGTCGGCAATGACGAGATATGGGTTGGTGGATGCACTGGTGTCGTCCATTTCGTCGAAACAAAGGATATTTTCTGGCTTAAGATCACCATGGCGACAGCCTCTCTTATCATGGAGGATATTAATGGCCGAGGCTAGCCCCCGAAGTTGGCTGAACATCCATTTGAGATATCCCCGATCCAACTCTTTGGGTGGACCCCTCTTCCACAGATCTCGCAGGCTTCCGCCTGTTGCCCATGGGAACACAAAGTAGTGCTTGTTATTTTGAGTGTAATAGGCGATGGCTTTGATGAGATGTGGGTGGTTCAAATCTCGCATCAGTTCCAGAGCATTGGCCTCTGCTTCGGCGATGAGTTTGAAAGAGTTATCGGATGATTCGAGTTTTGTCAATTCCTTAACCGCAACATAGGGATGGCCCTGAGCATTCCGTGAAATGGGCTAAAATTCGGATTAATATATGATCACTGAGACAGTCTTTGACAAGAGAACGGATTCAAAAAGACCTACTTACCATGAATTTTCCCATTTCAAGATGGTCTTTATGGATGTTTGCTTTCTGAACTGTACTGAAATTGCTCTTCGCCTGCTGATTGATATTTAAATATGGCATTTTACAGTTGTCATGAAAAATATATTTGAATTGCTTCTCGCGGAATACTGGAGATAGAAAAGGCCACTGATAGGTGTCATAAAAGCCGTCGATATTTGGTGCTTCCAAGTCATGGTATTGGAAAATGCCCTTAATCGTCGCTAGATTTTCAGGTTTGGGGTTAAAACATGTCAGATCCTCGTTGATGGGTAGCATATGGTCAGTGATCCCATCAATGTAGAAATCACCAATCAACTGCACCTTGTGCCACCAAACAAGTATCGCGAATAATCTTGTTGCATCTCCACGTACAAATTTCGTTAGTTCCGGGATATTCACTCTGGTGTGTCTTCCGTAAAACTCTAGAACATCGCTGACAAGATTTTCATGAACCCATTGCTTCATGAAACTGATGGGGACAAAGCGATTGCGACTGTTGGGATCGCGTTCCATTGCTTGCTCTAACTTGGAGCGGAGCTGTCTCAGCTTTTCCTTTGGTATCAGCTCATCATTTCCGCTCGCACGACGATTACTTTCGTTGGTGTTTCTCCGGCTGGACAGAAATGACCGCGAGCGAGCACCGGGAGATCGAGAATACGTAGTCATCGAGGATTTCGCGCCTGAGGATAACCGGCGAGATCCGAGTTTGGACTGGTAATCTTCTTTAATCCGGATGGTACCGTAAGATGCGATTGAATTCTCAGTGTGGTTTGATCTGATCTCGGGGTTGAGCAATCCGGCAGCTTGCTGCAATGACAAGATCTATCAGCACCGCCTATTCTTGGCCTCAACTTTACTTACGTCTAGCTTGGAGCTGGGAAAACAGCACAGGGCCGATAAAATATTCATACTCGAAAAAGGTGGTCCAGGAGAGAGCATGAGCGGTGTCAAGTCTGCGTGTCGACGCCAATTGCATTTCAATCCCTTTGGTGGCTCTCTGGGGGAACTCAGGGTATTATAAAACGCGCACGCCCAGGCTCTGTTATTAGATTATTGGCACGGATAGTCTGGAGGCTTAGGCAACGGGATCATCGCATCGAGACTCATCCAACGACCACGCTAGCCTATCGCCAGTGCAGTTACACCCGCATCAATGCGCCCTCATGATGACACCTTAGTTACCGCTGGGTCAGCTCTCTGCCACTCACAGTTGCAGGTGGAGAGTTTGGTGACATTACAAAGTTGGATAGCAGGTTTCAATGAAACCCAATGGACTGAGAATGATTGTGGCGGACGTCTGGGCGAACCTTTTCCAGCCGCCTTGCTGCAGCATGCAGCGCGGTACAGGGAAGTACCCCCTTCCGTAATTTCACCATGTTGGTGGGGGGGAAACAGGCAAGAACGCGCGGTGTCAATGTCCGACTTTGTCCGAATTGTCTCAGCCACTGTGATACTTATCCGTCAACGACTTGACTGGACCGCTAGTCTTTTTGTGGATGAGGTAAACAAGGCCTGTCAACGCGAGTCTCCAGCGGGCATGGATAGTCCGTTGCCTACCCGTTTGACTTTTTTTATTGTGGACTAGGGTTCGTGGAAGCCGCGTTTCGATAACTTAACCTGACGCTGTCATTGAAGAGAGACAGTCCTTCGCTGCCATCACCAAAACGGGACATGGAGATGCGGGGATATGAGCCATCTTCTAACATGGGACGCGGCGCTCACTCACACCATCCATGTCTGCACAGCGCATGCTGTACATTGCACATACATAGTCACACACTATTAGAGTGGCTGCATCTGGAGGCGTATTGTGGGAAGCGGGGTTGGATGTGCGAACAGAACGTCGTGTGGAGTATCTAAGTAGGCGCATTATTCGCTCAGGAAGCCTGCCATTAACAAGCCAGTAACGGGCGAGAAGAAATGCCCCCCAAGTCATTGTGCTGGACAGTTGTTTGCATGCACATTTGAATAGCACCATTGGGGTCGCCCCGTCCTGGTTGTTCGCCCTGCTGGGCAAAGTGCAATGGCGATCCTTGGTTGAGGGCGACTAGCTCTGCAGCCTGCGTATTCAGCTCATGCAGCAGCGAATTTCTGGACCTGTGCAGCTTATAATATGCATGTTGGGGCATTCGTCACATCAGCCCGACTTCCTGTTTCGTTTGCTGGGTCAAGGAATTGCCTGCCAGATAAGCTACGAAGGTGGGTAAGCCAGCCTTGCACAATCTCTGGCCAATTCTGCATTGCCACATGAGCGTTTGCCTTTATCCGGACGCCTTGCAGCC
Organism: Calonectria pseudoreteaudii; assembly: GCA_001879505.1. Classification (NCBI taxonomy): domain Eukaryota; kingdom Fungi; phylum Ascomycota; class Sordariomycetes; order Hypocreales; family Nectriaceae; genus Calonectria; species Calonectria pseudoreteaudii. Next base: position 103,951 of record KV875244.1, on the reverse strand, counting down.
AACTGCTACCCATTACTCATTCGCACCCGCCTGCTCACCTCGGCAATGGAACCGTCCTGACCTCAGCATGCAATCACTTATCCCACATAACCATGTGGAGTCATTGGCTTTCAAGGTTGCGCGCCCTATAATCAACACCATCAAACCAAGTGGCAAGAACTGATCGAGAAAATGGCAACTAAACCCTTATATAAACTTCTCAATGAATCCCTAGAAGAGTCTCTTGGGGATAACGAAAAGTTTTTGCCCCTGAGCGTCTTGAGAAAGGAGATCACCAAGCAAAGCATCAAGGAGACGCTTCCTTTTGTCATGAGGCTTTTGTCGCGTGGGTTGATCAACAAAATCGACAGACAGGCAAAGAAGCTTTTCGCAATTCTCGTGCTCATAGGCGAACCTCATTTTATAAAAGACTTACTTTCGGAGCAAATAAACGACCAAGATCTTCCATTTTTTAGAATACATGCCGGCGACGATATTATTTGGTCCTCACAGGGCCAAGATTTGCACGGTTTCGTGAATTGGAAAAACCCCGCAAAGGTGGATAGCTTTTTAGAAAAGCAGTGGTGCGTTCTTGCGCCAGTCTTGGACTTTTCGGGTGATCACATTCCGATGAACCAGCGGAGAATACCTCTGCCTGTGTTGGGGACTAAAAATGTGGAAAGCAGCCAGTTCAGCACCGTATATAAGAGTACAGTTCATTCAGCTCACAGGCCGGATCCATCAGTAAGTCAAAGTGTATCCCATAACATCTAGGCTGGCTTTAATGGATATCCATATCAGGACCAAGGCTTAGAAATCGCCCTTAAGATGTTTCCCAAGGACACCGATTTCTTCAAGGAGCGGAAAATCTTGGAGGATATCCATGAAATTAACAATTCACATCTCATTCAGCATCTTACCACCTGGGAATATCGAGAGGCTTACTATATTGTATTCCCCTGGGCGCATGGTGGGAATCTTAAAGAACTTTGGAAACGTAATCGCCCTACAGAAGTGGGTTCTAAGCCTATACTATGGGCGCTTGCACAAATGCTGGGAATTCCTAGCGCGCTTCGAGACCTCCACCGCAAGAACTGTCGACATGGTGACCTCAAACCAGAAAATATCCTTTACTTCAACACCAATGATAAAAATATCTTGGTTGTTGCGGATGTTGGTGTTTCCAAGATTCACAATGTGGAAACCAAATTCAGACAGGACGGAACTTCCACAAATGCCACAACTCCATCCTATGAGCCACCCGAAGTCATGCTTAAAAAGGATACCCCACGATCAAGAAAGTACGACATTTGGTCTCTAGGATGCATCTTTTTGGAATTTATCAATTGGTTACTCTACGGTTTCAAAGCTGTCGAAGACCTGCACAACAGCGGGAGACCAGAGTTCGTCTTTTACGAACTGGTCAGTGATGGGAAAACGCCGAGAGTTCGCCCAGAAGTCGTCACGAAAATAGAGCTGCTGCGACAAGACGAAAGATGCAAGGGGACAGCAATAGAGTCTCTGTTGAACTTAATCGTTGAGCGCCTTCTTATGGTTGACGTGGATGAGCGCGACAGTGCGGATGAGTTGTACGACAAGCTAAAACAGATAGTGGAGGATGCAAACAACGGGGAAGCACGAACATCAGATTAAACTGTATTCGATCTTTTTTTTCTCTTCTTTTTTGGGGGGGAAACAAATAACTACAAGTGATAATGCGCGTTCGATGGTCACCTCGAATACCGCAACCTTTGATCAATGGGTGGAAGCAGAGCATGAGTGGTTGGTAAGTTGAGGGGTTTTTTTTTCGGCGGTAGAACTGATTTGCAAAGGCAAATGAGCCACGACCAACGGCGAGTGTGATATGAAATATATGTGCTACTCAAAGATTCGAACCTTTCGCGGTTAAAATGTGCACAAAATTGTGAATTTGAGTAAATGAAATTTGGGTCTAGCAATATGAGTGACAGCATGGGAACAGGTCGAAGGAGTAAGAGAAGGGAGTTCAGCCATATCTACTCTCTGCACATGACTCCTGAGTCTTTATTCCAAATATTTAATCCAAAAACTTACGAGAAACAGAGTTTAGGGGGACTCTATTGTCTCCATAACCCCACAATGTGGCGTTTAGGTTCTCAAGCCGTTGGAATGGGGTCGCCCAGTGGAACTAATGGTACAACGCAAAGGTGTGCTCTGTGTGGTCCTACATAAAGTGGCTTTCTTAGTTATGAGAAGGTACGACGCTATCAAGACAAATGACTCGCTAAGAGCGGGAAAGGGTCAAAATAACAAGGTGCGGTGAAAACGCAACTGCGGCAGGGCTGAACACCGCAGCGCTCTACTTCGTGGAATTGTCCAGGCTCTGTCAAAGTGCGGAAATACAGTTCTATTCAAGGTTCATCTAAGACGCTATTAACAAAATTTTATGTGTAAGCTCTTGCATAGCGGTGTGTCATCTGCTTTCTCTCTCTTCCGATTGGCGATTCTTCTACACCCGTGTGTCGCTTTGGCAATAGAAATGCCCACACCAACAGGTCTGGATGCGCTGTGGCTTTAAAGGAGCTACCCACAAACATAATCGAGGCCCATCTCCAGTCCCCATTATGTCGTCAATTACATATTTCTGAGCAGGTTGTTGTTTATCCGGTCTTAAAACTTGTTATTTGCGTGTGAGGTGGTCTGAAGGCAGTTGCAAGATAATGATGATTCGACCTACATATCCCCCATCTCACTAATTAATTGACAATTCGCTTGCAAAAAAGTGTATTTATTTCCGATAATTTGTTTTCTTTTCACCTTTTCATTTTATGCGGCATGAAATCCGAACTTCAGGTGGCACTGTTCTACTAGGGTAGCGCCACTAATGTATATTTCTTATCACATGCTTTACATTCCTCTTATTCACAATATAATAATCTTCCTGGGGAAAACCACCGTAAGCAGAAAAAAACAGCTTTGGATTCATTTCCGTATGTGGTTTCGGGATCTGCGCTCCTTTTCACCAAACACAAGCACTTTGGGTTCTTCACTTACTTCTCTCAAGCACTAACCACGAAATTTGAATATGTAGATTCCCAATGGCGTCTAATTCCGGCTATTTCACATTACCAGAGGCGTGTTCTCCGGGAGAGGGAGGTCATGATCCTAATTGCCGCCCTCCGGTGCCTCCGAAGTCGTACCCAACAGCAGGCATTTCACAGAGAGGCGCAAGGTCCTCGCAGATTTGCTGCGATTGCGAGCGATATTTGAGGACCTGGAAGTGTGTTCAGTGCGATGATTCGTTTTGTGACGATTGCTGGCCAAAACAACGGCCTCATCGTGTAGGTAGCCTTCATGCGGAATTTACAGAACACTGCGCTTGAATCTTCATCTCTTTCGCGGACATACGGGCTGATAACGGCTCAAACAGCCAGGGAAGGTTGGAATTGATGGTCGACAACACGAGAAGGTTGATGAAGAGGTCATCCAGCGACTAAAGCAAATATTTGGTCAACCAACACCAGAAGAGCAACACAAGCGGCATGGAAGTGACATAAACACTACCTGGTTTGGGATTGACAAGGAGGCCAACCAGCCATTTCTGCATTACTCGAATCGACTTGTTGATCTCCTGCAGGAGAGCCAGCTCGAAAGCGATGAAGAGAGATTCCCTCAGTTAGTATCATTTGTTGGCCAAACTGGTATGTTGGCGGACACGTTGGAGCCCTGATCCATCCTCTTGACCAAATAATGATTATATATTCGATAGGAGCCGGGAAGAGCACTGTGAAAAAAATGCTCATCAATCGTGCGCAAGCGATTAAGGGATATACACACGAATTTCCCGCCCCTGTCCCTGGTTTAGTGGGCGACAACATCCCAACAACAGGCGATGTGCATCTTTATGCAGACCCCGGAACCTTTGATGCCCTGAAGCCAATGTTGTATGTGGACTGCGAAGGTATGACTGGTGGCGAGAACGCCCCTCGTGGCCTTACTTGTCGGAGAGAGGTTGTGCTCGCAAAGAAGCCCCAAAGAATGAAAAGTAAGCTCCGAAAAAAATTAACTTGGGCAAACGATCCCAAAATGCAAACACGAGAGTATGCCGTGGGAACCCTATTCCCGAGAATCTTGTACACATTTTCAGATGTCGTAGTGTTTGTGTTACGAGAGGTCAGGTAAGGCGCGCTTTTCAGAAAAATTCCGGTGCTAAGCTGATGGGCTTCTGCTTTCAGAGTGTTTCAGACTGAGGTTTTAAAGCAACTAGTACACTGGGCAGCAATGTCGATTGACAAATCTATCAACCAGCCAAGCCTACCCCACATCATCATCGTACTGAACGCTACTGAAAGCAGCATTGACGAAGAGCAGTGGGACCCCGAAGCGGCGACACGTGACCTTTTGGTTGACTATAAGGATTCGGTTTACCAAGTTCCAGCCCTGCAAGATGTGCTTGCTCGCTTAGCATCGATAGGGAAAAAGATAAAGAACACCAAAGAGCTCCTTGAGTGCTATTACTCATCGGTAACTGTCTTGAGGATCCCATTGAAGGGACGTTACATGAAGATAGATGATCAAGTTGGCAAACTATACGATATCATCAGCTTGAAATGTGCCAGGTCTCACGCCGACAAGAAGAGGATTCGCATGCTACTTAACGCGGAGAAGCTTCCAAGATATGTCAATTCTGCATATGATCATTTCTCACGAAGACTTGATGAGCCATTCGACTTTGTCGAAGAAGCTCGCCGCCATGCACCGTTGCCGCAGGACTTCGGTGGACACGTTCTGAATCTCATTCTCTCAATTTACAAAAACAACGAGAGAACGAATAGACGCGTGACAGTATTGCTGGATCGGATCGGCCTTTTAATTGCATCATGCATCATGCTAGCTGCAACTATGGACAATACACAGGGTAATATTCGTAATATTGGATTCCAAGGAGTAACTTTGTGTGCTGACGCCTACAGGGACTTACTCAAGCCTCCTTTGGAGTAGTTACTACGGGCCCTTGCGCACAGCATTTATGGGATTCTGCAATCAATCGCTCCGCTGTTATTTTCAGCAGGATGGCCTTCAATGTTGCAATGCGAGAAACTCCCATACCAAGGGGCACCAAGCGTCATCAGGAAAGATTTTCGCCCGCGGCATGTTCGAATCCATATTCGAGCCCGAAGATTTCTTTCCGACTTGGATTGGCGGAATTGATAAACACATCAAAGCATTAGACGAGCGCTTGCAATGCGAGATTGACGGCGAGGAGCGGCATCTTATTCCCCGGATCCACAAAGACGTCATGGCAGAGTTCTACCGCGTTATTGGCCCGGTATCAAAACTGAAGAGCCATTTGACCTGCCTCTGCTGTGTGCGCAAAATCCCTGAGAATGCGCTCCCTTGCGGTCACATACTTTGCAAGCCATGCATCCAATCATTTGGGAAAAACATGGGACAGGGCTACTTTGAACTTGGCTGCTGTCCTCTTCATCCGAATGAGACGAGGTGGTTTAATCCCGTTAAGATTAGATTCAAACCACAGGATGCCGGAGTTCGAGTCTTATGTCTTGATGGGTAAATTTGGGAATCATTCTTTGATAATCCATTCTAACTTATTCATAGGGGCGGGGTTCGGGGTATCGTTCAGCTTGTGATTCTTCGAGCGATCGAGAAGGAGCTTGGAGGTTACATCCCTGTTCAGAGCTTCTTTGATTTGATAGTCGGGACAAGGTTCGTCATCATCTGCTCCAATGCGAAGCCCCTGATCACTGACTGACAGACACAGCACTGGTGGTATTATTGCTCTTGGTCTCGGAGTCAAGCATTGGAGTGTGAGCAGTTGCATGGAAGACTTCCGAAACATCTGTGATGAAGCCTTCGTCTCGCGCCCCTTCAAAAAGCTTGCCATCGTCAGCCACAAGAGCTACTACAAAACGAAGCCTCTGGAAAATGCTCTTCAGGCGAATTTTGATCATTACTCGCTGCTATATGGTGGCCCAAAGCCAACGGCTTCGACATCAATACGAGTTGCTGTTACATCAACTTCTGCGAGCGAGAATAGGCCGGTAATTCTTTCCAACTACAATAGTGAAGGAGATCGTGGTTCTTGTAAGTCGCTCGCTCTGATCGGCCTCTATCTTACAATACTGATTGTGTCTAGTGCCATACAAATTTGTACGACCTCAGGACCCAGGCTTAGAGCTTAAAATTTGGGAAGCAGCAAGAGCAACCGCTGCAGCGCCGCCCTACTTTAAAACTTTCGTCCATAGCGAGACAATGGCAGCCTATGCGGATGGGGCGATTCATTACAACTGCCCTGCAATGGTTGCTGACCATGAGAGAAGACTTCTGTGGGAAGAAAATAGCGATTGGTGGCCGGACATTTTCTTATCCATTGGTACAGGCATTTCTCATTCCAGGGCAACTTCTCTAACAACGGGAATTCTTTCTCCAGACTCAGCCCATAGTCACAGCGTCAAAAGCATCTTGCGGTACGGGGGCGTGGGTGGTCTTGGCTACATGCTCCGCACCGCAGGAACAATTGTCGACGATCAGTTGAACTGCGAGGAAACTTGGAAGAATTACCTTGCCAAAATCATGCTTTTAGGGAAAATCCGCAGCCCCGAAGATAAACGTCGCAACATGCGCATAAACATTGATTTTTCGGGTGAAAGACCTAACCTCGATGATAAAGAAAACTTGGACAATATAGAAAGGCATGCCGAGTACAAAGTCAGAGAAAATGCCGACATTCACGAAGTGGCGCATAGATTAGTAGCCAGTTGCTTTTACTTCGAAAAACAGTGCTCCTCATTGAGGGAGAAAGAGACAGGGGAATTCGAGTGTCGTGGTGAGTAAGTCATCGCATAAAGGAATTCAAATCTGACCATGATTAGGACACATTCGTTGCCGCTTTAATGATAATAGTCGCGAAATCAAAGGCCTGGGCAACATTTTACGCAACTGCATTCGGGGAACTACGTTCATGCCGTATTTCTACTTGCAGGAGAACTACAATTCCCGCTACCCGAGAAACACCGAGATAAAAATACCACTGCAAACAATCGAGTCTATGTGCAACCTCAACGTATTCCAGCTACTGAAGGATCTTCAAATCAATGCGGCTAACCCATCCAGCTTGACCCGCCTCTCTTTGTGTCTTCAGCCTGAATATTATCGCTACAGCTACAATCACGATAACCCTGTGGAAACAATTGACTCTCTACTTTCTATCAGCGGGTTCCCTCGAACGCTGCATACTCAGGACAGCCTTTTAGCATCTAACGCAAACAGCCAGTATGGGAGCGAATGTGGAGATGATATAGGTATTTCAAAAGTTCCAGCTGTGCCGGTGGTTGTGGAAACGAGTCCAGATTCAGAAATGGCAAAGTCGCAACGCAAGAGGGCGAGGCTATTCGATTTAAGAAACATAAACAACCGCCGATCGAAATCTCATTTGAAGACCTCACAAGATGGCATCTATCAAGGCAAATACAACAATGGAAAGGACGACATGGAAACAAACTCGGGTGGAATCGGGAGGTCATCATCCAGTTCTAGGTCAGTAGAGAGTGGTGAAGATACTTTATTTTTAGCTGAGCTTCCAGATACGTCAGTTGAAGCAAAGCAACACACGAGGCCAGGCCACAAAATCTATTATTAGCAGACGTGTTATAGCCTATATAATAAAACTCACTTGGAAGGTCAGCATATTTTTCAGAAAAGGTCGGCTTCTTGCATTGATTCCTGACGCTCGAGTCTTCAAATTGGGATGCGTTGTGGGAAATAAAAAAGAAATCTTCAAGCAATAACTAAATGGCTATTGGCCTGTGTGCTTTTGCAAGCCGTAAGGAGCGAGAAAATCAATGTTTCTTGTACTAATCGAATGCTGAGCGACTAGCATGAAAAGTAAGTTACTATGGCTAACAATAAAACCCCTCCAATGAATCTATCATCTCATCTCCTATGTAACATGCAAGATGAAGAACTACGATACCTGTATCAATGGTAACTAAGCAGAATTGAGTTTTTATCATTCAACACGTAGCAAATAAAGAAACCATTGAGCCATTTTCAGGTATTCAAGCCAGCCTTTTGAGTCGTCACATCCTACCTTGGTGCCCCAATCTGAATACAACTGTTCGGCCGATTCTTTATCTGGATCTCGCTTAGCTGTGCCGCAGACTTGAGATTCACGTGGACAGAAGACCCATCTTGACGCAAAATGTCAGCCCCATTCCCTGAAAACGCGTACAAAACCTCGCTCAAATACCCACAGGAATAGATAAATAGGTATTGGGGGCCGTTCGATATAACACGTGCTCGAAAATAGGTTGTTGGTGGGCCAATCAGTGCTCAGCTTAGCCCATTTTATTAAATGTCTCAATCCACTGTCCCATTTATCTCGACCAGGACTTTTCTTCCATTACACGTACGGCACGGATGATACGTTGAATCATTGAATCCTTTGTTATCTACTGGCAGAGTGTTCTCAGCATAAACTTGCCTCATCCAGAAGTCCAAGTTTTGCGAGGTTTTTATCCCAAAGTGCATCCCGCGTTGAGTCCCATTTTTTCTTCTCCATCGACATGATCAACTATCAATCCAGGAACCAGGGATCCAACGGGCCCAGAAAGGTTCATGCATAGTCAGGAAACGTATGAGAACACGCAAACAACTGCATGAGACAATTTCCAGTCAATCGGTACCCCTGGTAAAGGCACAGGCGTGATGCAGGACCGAATGCGACGGTGGGCAGATAAGCCGGGCTGCCCATGCACGATACATCCACAGTGGCGCTTGTACCTGCTGCGTGTCAGATCCCATGGTTCCGCGGAACCTGGCGTGTCTGACGCCGACTTGTCGGTTTTGAGAATTTACCGACAACCCGTTAGTCCCTCACCGAGGAGCTGATTACCAATCTCCGAGCTTCTCAGGTGAGATTTATAGAGGGCAGTAAGCATCGAGCCATTTCCCACTGCGGTGGATATGTCATGTTTCCAATCCTTCTTCTAGTTTCCCCCCATCTGGTGTGGACTTCCAATTCCACAGCCCCTCTAATTGATTCGTTTTGGGGGACACGAATTCTCGCTGAAAGTGAAAAAGTGCACGGCTCCATTTAGTCGTGAGCTCCTTGGCAACCCCCTGAAATCTCCATGGCAGCCGGATTTTAACCCGACACTAGTAAAAAGTGCTATGTAAGTTCAGAGTATAAAACGTAATCCCAGCATAAAAAGCTCGGTGAAGGTGAATTGAGATCCACTTTGCATGGCACCGTATTCACCCACTTCCCCGCATTATTCCCCGCGAGCTTAGAGTCTAAGCGTTTTCCTCTAGTTTAGCTTCCAGTTTGGAGTTTCCTCCGTTTCTCTCCTCGGCCCGTTTGTGACCCCATTGGCTCCAGAAATCGCCAGTCAGGGTCTGCCTGCCGAGACTTGCTGCCGGGGTTTGGTAATCCCAGGTCAAGGGATATGCTATTCCCGCCAAAGGTAAGGGGAAAGGGAAAGGGTTTAAGTGGCCTGGAGCCCGACGGTCTTGGCCATGGAACTGTCAAGCTTTCTGCCAGATTCAATTTTTCCGATGGCTGCCGCATCTCTATTCGCCGCCATCTTCGCGGCTCGTCTTTTCGGTGTAACAACCGCCGACGTGTCTTGCAATGCTGCGGCTTTCAAGCACCTCACCTTGGACAACATTGAGATTGTGTCTCTGGATGTTGAAGAGTCAAAGAGCGTCCAAGTTACTTCTACTGCTAGCATAGTGGGAACTGGAGTGGCTGGTATCAAGTCTCCTACAAGTGGTGAGAGTATTACCTCTGTTGATCTTTGCAACATCACCATCCAATACACTCACCCTGGGCAATACGACACCATCAACACATACATCGGTCTGCCTCTTAGCAGCAATGATTGGAACTCCCGCTTCCTGATGTACGGTGGCGGAGGCTGGGTGGCAGGTTCGCAGAGCCGAATTCTTGCCCCTGTCGCTGCGGGATATGTCTCGTCCTCCACTGATGGTGGTCACACTACCACCACCACTTCGGACTGGGGGCTGGTGAGCGAAGGAAATGTCAATTGGCCAGCCTTGAACGATTTTGCCAGCGTTGCGCTCGATGAGGCTGCTACTTTGGGCAAGTTGGCGGCTGAACTGTACTTTGGGTCAGCGCCCAAGTACTCGTATTGGAACGGATGCTCCACGGGTGGTCGCCAGGGCCACATGATGGCCCAGCGCTTTCCTGAACAATTTGACGGCATCGCCGCTGGTTGCCCGGCCATCAACTGGCAGCGATTTATCCCATCCGAGGTGTGGCCAGTCATCAAGGCTCAACTGCTCGGTTCGTGATTCTGTACTACTATCGCTGGAGTGCAATACTAATCAACTTCACAGGCGTAACCCCACCTCCCTGCGTGCTGCAGGCATTTACCTCGGCAGCCATTGAAGCTTGCGATGAGCTCGATGGCGTCAAGGACGGTCTCATTGCTGATGCGGCGGCATGCGATTATGACGCCGCTTCATTGGTCGGTACCACTGTTGACTGCACCGATCTCGCTGGGGAGGTTGTCATTACGACAGAGATGGCCGAGCTGGTGACTGCCATCTGGAGTGGTCCCAGCACGGAAGCCGGAAAGTTCGAATGGTACGGACTTGACAAAGATGCAAACATGACTACGCTTCTCAACACCAACTGCACAACCGTCAGTGACTGCACCATTGAGCCTTTCCAGATCGCCTTCGACTGGGTTGCCACTTTCCTCGCCAGAAACTCTTCCTTTACTCTGGACGGCATGACCAGAAAGCAATATGACCACTTTTTCAGACAGTCTGTTGACCAATACGCCTCCACCATCGGAACCGACAACACCGACTTGACCGAGTTCAAGGCGGCCGGAGGAAAGATGATTGCATGGCACGGAATGCAAGACGACAAGATCCCGAGCAACGGCACTGTCGACTACTACTCCCGCGTGCTGGGCCTGGATGCGGATGTCAGCGACTTTTACAAATTCTTCCTAGCTCCGGGCGTTGGCCATTGCGATAGCGGCCCTGGCTTCGATCCCAGCAACAACCTCCTCGACGCTGTCAGGGCATGGGTTGAGAACGGTACGGCCCCGGAAACTCTGGCTGGCATCGGCCAGGCGGTGGGAAGTGGAAATGCCAGTTCCACCCGCTCCATTGGATTGTGCCCATACCCTAAGGTTTTGACCTACACGGGCTCAGACCCGAATGATAGCTCATCCTTCAGCTGTAAATAGTATGTATAATAAGAGATACCTTCACTGCTATCTAGTAATACTGCAACATCATTTCCCAAACGTTTGTTGGGGTGGTTTTCAAATATGATCTGTTCTGGATGTAAGAAGAAAAAAATGGGAGTCCTGTTGTAGTGGGTTTCAATAGCTTATTATTTGATATTGTTTCTTCTATAGCTCTATGTCAAGCTCCAGCTATTGGTAGTGTTTTTGCTTAAACTGTCGCTGGTGTTGCTGCTAGTGAACGGTCCATCCCTAGCCATCACACTGGAGCCAATGTTGCGGAGATATGCCCCCTGTCGCACCTCCTCCTCAAAGCTAACGCATGACGCTCCATATATCCCAATAACAGTCCATTGACGTGATTGATCCTCAATCAGTGACCCCACTTCTGTCCTCGTTTCATGTCTAGCTATATCCGTAAGTGGCATTTCGATTTCAAGACAGCCAGGATCTGAGTGTATTGGGCCAAATTTCTGTAGCATCTTAATGGTATCTCTATGACCTTTTTGTGCTGCGTGTGCGCTTGGTGTTTGCTGAAGGTAATCCTTGGAATTTGGATTGACTTTTCCGGTATCTAGCAATAGTTTAATCACCTCTTTGCGACCACACTGTGCGGCGTATGAAATCGGTGTCCGCTGAAAGTAATCGGTTGAATCTGGATTGACTTTACCAGTATCTAAAAGCAACCTGATAATCTTCGCGTGGCCATTCTGTGCGGCGTATGAAGTCGGCGTCCGCTGACATGAATCCATTATATCTGGATCGACTCTGCGAGTTTCTAGCCATGCCTTGACTATCCCTTCATAGCCGTTCTGTGCAGCGTAGGACAGGGGGGTCCGGTGGGCGATATCCAAACAATCCGGGGTAGCCAACCCAGTCTCAATTAGAACCTCGACTGCTTTTTCATAGCCTCTTAGTGCTGCATGTGAAAGCGGTGCCATTCCGCAGTAAATTGAATCGTTTATATCCACTCTAGTGGTATGAATCAATAGTTTCGCGACATCGGCATGGCCATTTCGAGCCGCACACGATAATGCCAAGCTGGCGTTGTAGAACTTGAGGTTAGAATCGACCTCACCAGCATCAAGCAGCAGTTTCGTGACTGCACAATGGCCGTGAGAGGCAGCTTCGACCAATGATATTTCGATAGAATGGCGCTTAGCATCAGGATCGGTATAACTCAAACCAAGGAGCAATTTAACCATTACATTATTGCCTCGCTGTGCCGCATACGAAAGTGGTGTTTGGCCGTCCTCGTCCATCAACTCGGTGTCAATGTCGGGTGCGCCAGCCAGCACGCGGACCACCGTTTCATGTCCGTTTTTGATCGCCTGCGTTAGAGGTGTTTTCATTTCTTCCTCGTCCTTGAGGCTGCAATCTGCCCCAGCGCTTACGAACGTCCCAGTCGCCGTAGCGAGACCGTTGCTAGCAGCAACGTACAGCGCCTTGCTTAGAAATTGTGGTGTGTTATCAGACTTGGTAGTTTCTCCCGATCGGGGGTTCAATTCCAGGTGCTCACGGTGCCTTATCAATTGCATTATAGGACGTGACCTTGTGATATCTACTTCCAATTTGGATGCCATCGCTTCCACTCTCAAGTTGCACTGGCATCTCTCAAAATGGTACTGAAGGTGACGACCTGCGTAAGAGGCAAAAGGCCTTCCATCCAGGTATTCAGCATAGGCTATAAAATCTTGCAAGGTCCAGTCACATAAATTTGATGGTCTTTGTGTCATGGCGGCACTTGCTGAACAGAGTTGAAGATATCGAATACATGCAGTTGTAATGCACATATGCGAGTCCGCTTGGCCGACCCTGAGAATGGATTTTGTCACGTCCCCATCCGGACAAAGAAAGAATTCGCGGGCCGTTTGGTGTATAAACTGGACAATACCATATCCTTGAAATAAAAAAATTAGCTTCTTTATTTAATGGACAAAATATGGGCGTGTCGCTACCTTGCCGTTCTTGAATTTCCAAAAAATTGCCGCCGCAAAAGACTATGCGTTGGTCTGATGGAACAAAGTTTTGAAAGGTACTCTCTGAAGCCTTGTTCGTCTGTGCCGAATAATTCAGAATGCCAATGGCATGCAGAAGTTGGCTAGGTGTCAGTGGCTCTCGAGCATGCAACACGATTTGAAACATTTTCGTAGCATCCTGCACCGCACGGCCTTTGCCTTTCATCTTTTCTAGCATTCGTTGATAGAGCTCTTCCAAATCAGTAGGAAGTCGCTTCAAAAATTCAAACGTCTCGTCCTCGGACGCTCCTGCCTCCTCGCACTGTAGGAGTTCCTCGCCGATCAGCTTGACCCAAAGGAAAACTCCTTGAGCGTTATCGACAATGTATGCTGCAGCTCGGTCGAGAAGACGCGTAACTCTTAAACCTCGCAAGAGAGATATCGTGAAATTTGAAATTGCGTCTTTGGTCTCGTCTTGGAGTCGAATGAAGCTGTGTACCCGGTGTCGGCGGCTTCGTAGCCCCTCTATCGGCCGGCTTGCGACAAATGCCTTCACAATACAATGTTGTTTCGTATTGCAAATATCCAGAAGAAGTTCTATTATATCACGTCTATCCCTCTCATTGGATTCATCCATCGCATCGATGATGAGTATCAGCCGCTTTGCAGTTGTGTTAGCTGGTAGAAGTTTCAGAACCTTTTTCAATGCCTCGTAGGTCCAATCAGCTCTGCGTCCTTGAACAATAGCTTTCCGAAATTCATTTTGATAACAACGATAAAAGAATGTTTCATCCTGTTCAAGGACATCATACAGAATAGATTTCAGCATGTTGCAGTGATCTTTTTCGAGCTCACCATCTCGGTAGCTGTAAAAGAACTTCGCAACTATACTGTGGTCATTATTTATGTCGTGGCGCCCGAGGTAAGAGTAAAAGTACTTGGTTATGGTACTCTTCCCACTACCAGGTTTGCCTTCGATAAGTAATAACCTGGATGTTTTCGAAATTGACCAATCTTTGTATTGTTTATTTAGCCATAACCAGTCGCAAGAGCCTTCATGCTCAGCGGAAATCTTTTTGAGTCTCGTATTACTGAATCGAAGGCTATGAAGACATTCTAGAGAACCAGCTGTTAGCCTAATCTTACAATATGACAAATATAACAAACCTCTCCTTTCTTTATCATATTCTATACAAGGAACCCCCTGTAAAGCTTCGTTGATCTCTATATTTGGTCGAGATGTAACAAACATGCGGAAGTTGAAGTTATCGGAAGTCAAGAAATCAATGAAGGAACGAAAGGAAATGTAAAACTTTCCCCCACAATGCTGAAATCGGCCGAGTCCATCAATCACAATTGATAACTCGCTATTTCGTTGAAAGCTCAGGGTGGACTTTAACGCCTCCCAAAGATCTTCATGAGGAGCTCTCAGAATTCCATCGATAACCCTGCTGTGCCCCTTTGGATATAGAAGCAACAGTTTCTGTCATTCTTTCTCTCTCTTTCGACGACTATCCAGCAGACAGTGCAAAAATACCTTGAGAATTGCCGTGCTGTTTGAAGATGAAAAGCGAATCATTTGACCAATCAAGGTAAGGACGAAAATTTGAGCAAGAGAGTCTTCTGTGTCCTCTTCCAAGAAAACGAAATACAGAAGACCAAACATCTCAGTGGCGATCTTGTCAAGGTCCCTAATTGTAATAAATGATGAGACTTTTTCAATGTGACGCTGACGTGGCGCAGACATCCATAAAACCCGACTATTGCCAGAGATCCAGTCCTGAAAGTCAATGTTCTCAAAGACCCAGCAAAACCTGCTGTCTTTTCTATCCACTGATGGTATACTTAACATGCGATCCAGTTGACCAGCCACGGGGAACTTGGAAAAGATATCGTTGTCAAGACAGATATTATCAATCATAGATCGAAGCATTTTTGCTGTGGCCTAAAACCAAACTATTAGCTGGTTTCTTTTAAGTCATGATAGTAAGAGTAGGGTCTTTACGGTAGAAGTTGCATCATTATCCTGAGCCGCAGATGTTGCGTTCTGCTTTTTTGTTGATGTGACCAGCAGGATCTCTTTGGCGCACGCAGCCGCTGTAGCTGAAGCAAAGGCTTGCCATGTCTTGTTCTTGTGAGAGTCTGAGTAGTCGCAGATACCCCTGATTACGAGGCAAGGGAAAATATCCATGAGGTCTGCCGCTTCCATCTCGAAGCAGAGGACGCCACCAAGCTCCTTGCTGACCAGGTCCCTAGTCAAACCATCCCTCATTACCTTATTTCCCGAAGCGATAGTGCCATAGTGAACCGATATCTCATCGTTATCCCGTTGGAAACGCTCAATGGCTCTGTGAGGATCGCACAGTTTGCATTCACGCCCAGGGACGTGGTTATAGGCTGGCTCAAACAGTACATCAACCCCGGTATAGCGGCGAGAGAATATAGAGGAAGGGCTGAAGGAGGCTATGTGGGTTGAAATTTTGCTTCTGCCTCGGTAAACGTTTGCACGAAACTCAGCCAAGGCGCTCAGCAATTTCGACGGCGGTGAACTTAGAAAGCCAGTTCTTTCAAACCCCGTCGGTGTGGTCTTGCCAAAGTCATATTGGACGACTCCACCATGTTGCCGGTCTGGTTGGCTGATTACCACATCTCCGAGGCGTATATCTGCATTCTTGCTCGGAACGCCGCCACCAATCCCCACCAAGAGACCAAATTCAATGGATGGAAACCTTGCTGTCAGCTGACTTGCGACTGTAGCAGCGCTGTTGTTTCCGGTTTTTCCTGCGGGGAGACATGCTATCACAATGTTATGTTTTCCGATCCGGCCAAAGCTATACGAGTTGGTATCGCTGTTGTCATCGCAGTCGATTTCGTGGTGTTCCTCGTCAAGCACTTCTTGGGCTGCGGCGAACTCAATCGGGAGAGCGCAAACCCATCCTATCGTGTAATCTTTGGCTTTAGGCCGACCTCTTTTCATTTCAACTCGAAACTCCTGGACATAATGTTAATTTAGGCTCCAGCCACTTATGGTATAGTAGCTTCATGGATATCGTGAAGGGTCGATATTATCGCATCAGGCTGCAGTCATACAATACCCCCCCCCCCATGGTATTATCTAATCAATCCACCCTCTTCAATTGGTCCGCATACACAGCATGCATGCGCGTGATAAGCCACCATTTCTCATTGCGGCGCTTAATCGTCCATGTCGAAGGATGGGCTCGGATTGCCTAAAGAAGATGGGATAACGCTGCATGTGGCTTTATACTTTCGAAAGATCTCGGCTATTATTCCTCACCGCGCAGCAGAATAATCCACAATGCGATACCTCCACAATGACGACCATAGCATTCACAAAAGAAAAAAAGAAAAGAAATTAAATCCCTATACTATGGTAATAAAAGCAAAGTAATTAATCCATCGTATCCCGACAGTTGAATAATCTAGTCAGCCAGAAAGACCTAATCGCACCAGATGTAGGCAAGACATCGGCGATTCGGATGTAGCATCGTGAGATCTGATACGTAATGCCACCTTGCCCCGCGTTCCCTCTCACCCCTGTCCTTTTAGTGTTGAGCTAACTTTTAGATTCCAAGCTGTAGTCGTCAGCTCCATTCTTTCTTCTCACAGGCGGATTAACAGCAACCTGTGAGCATGTCTGATACAAAGGCTTGGCTCCTCAAAATTTGAATTTTTTTCCCCAGCATTCATCGCATAACGATGGCGCAGCCAAATATCGGCTATTGGCCGATACAGGGAGCGGGGTACCCTACCTGATGACGCCACAAACTGATTTGTGATATCGCCATGTGGATTTGCTGCCCGACCACAGCTGCTTTTACTGACTCTCCATCAGCATCTCCAAAAACAACCACACATCAATTTTTTTATCAAAATGCAGCTGGCTGATTTGCCCCCGGAGCTCACTCTCCAGATTCTGAACCAACTCGGTTCGGAATTTTTCTATCAAGATGTTGGACGCCTCCTGGTCTGCAGATGGTGGTATCTAATGGCCTGGCAAATTTTCATCCGAGACCTCCATTTATCACCCAAATCATTACAGGCCTTTTCCATCTTATCAGAGGACAATGAAAAGATTGGGCCTTTTCGAAATCAAATCAAGTCAATCAGACTTCATTTGCCAGGTACTCCGCGATGGCCGGCCTTCCAAGTCAGCCATGGCCGGGATTTTGCCAGTGTAAAGCAAAGCATCGCCAAGTTCAACACAAATCTGACCGGATTTGCCAAAACACTGGAATCGCTTCCCAGCATGCATTCATTGCAAATAGAAGCACACCCGGAATATCCGAACCCCGAGAGAGCATTCACGTATCGGTCATACTTGGATGGGCAGACTGTAGCCAGCATTTTATCCGTCAGTCATCTCACCGCTCTTGACCTTGATGTATGCGGCATGCGGTCCCTCGGCCGACCTGGCGATTCCTCGGATATTCATCTCTGCGACTCCATCAACTCTTTGCTGCCACAACTCTTGCGTCTCCGCTGCCGTATGGGCAGTGTATGCGAGAGCTTGCTACGACCGCCTCCGTACGGAGAACAGCTAAACTTGAAAGAACTCATCATCAGTCTCACCATCACTCGATTCTCGGGTTTCGAAATACCTTATCGTTGTTCTAGCCATTGCCAAGCGAACTCTAATATCTCGTATCCACAATTGAAGACGAACATTGAAAATCAAGCAGCATCACTTGTTCCTCGACTCAAAGAGCCAAAACTTGTGAGAATTCTATCGCATAATGCTCCAATTTCAATCATGTATTCGTTTGATGTTTTGACTGGGATGCGCACGCGGCTACCACACGAATCTGCCTGGGACGCGGATGGACAAGTTCAAGAAGACGAGCCGGAACTCGTCGAAAGCAACTCTGACGAATTTGAAGAAGGTTTTTTCTGAGAAATGCAAGTGTTTATTTTATGGCGTTTCATTTCTTTCATCATCATCACGATAAGAGCAGCTCATGATAGCTTATGACAGAAGTTCACGGTAGCTTATAGTGCGGTACCATCAACAATACGATTATACGTTGTCCGATTTTTTTTTTGAAACAATCATAGTACTTAGCGGTCTTTTTTTTTCCTTCGTTCAGTATACAAATTGACCGATACACTTATTATTAAACTGTTCAGAGCAGTGCTTTCATCTTGTGCATGCCATGGCATACTACTTTGACTTTCGAATGCCCCACAACACTTTGCGATTTCAGTGAGAATCATGAGTTTTTGACTGATGCATTACACCCTAATGGCTTCATGAGTCATTGTTTCAAGAATTCTGTGTTTGATTTAGATGCAACACCCAATGATGCTGATTCAAAGTCAAGCTCGGCATTCGTGTAAAATAACGTCGGACCCAACCAAAGGGCTTTTCTTTCATCTGCCTCTGGACACAAACTCAAATACCAATCTTGCATCCACTAAATCTTTTTTTCCTATACATCAATCATCAGGAATTCATTTCAAACTAACTTTGACAAATCATGACTGTTCCTTGAGGATAATCTGAACCAAGGTTGGATTCGACCAGAATACGAAAGTATATCTACAAAATTGAAAAGCAATTTGGCGCACATGCTGTATATTACAGAAAGATTATTAAGAGTCCTTGCGGCTGTCAAGTCATAGTCCTTGACTAAAGTCTCCTATCAACAAGCCAGAGGATATGTGATAGCACGCTCGTTGCCAAACAGAAGGAAGAATAGGCATGTGTTTTGAAAATGGACAATTTCTGGATGTTCAGGATCCTAAAATAAATAGATTATATTCTCTCCTTAGCGGCATATTCCGATACTGTTCAGTCAATTCTGCGTATTCTTCCGTGAATCTATGGTGTGAAGATCCATTTCCAGAAACGACAGTCCAGATACCGCATCATATGACGTTCCCCAATGAATATATCCCGTCATATTGTGATAAAGTTGTCATTTTGAAGCTGAAACAGTATACCAATGCCCTCATGACTCTTCACGGCAGCAGGGGTGTCGCTTCGCCTCTCTATGATCTGCAGCCGGCTACTTCGGGAGAATATTTCGCGCTCGTGAACTATACCACAGATCTAGAGTCAGCAAATCATGATTACAACCGAGGAGCTTGCGATGGGTTTCCTCGGTTTCATGGGGGAGCTTCGCGCGTATCAAAGTCACGCAACGTCAACGTTGACTTGCCTCCGCCAAGTCTCGACTGGATCCTCCGAAGGCTTCTCGCAGATCATTTCTCCGTTGTTTCTCAAATTGGTCTAGAGAGTTATCCTTTCATCGCGGCAGCCGAGTTGGGCCGATGTCACGCATCGATCTCAAACGACCAAAAATCTTAATATATGGGCTTCAGGTTGCACTCATCACACATGCCTGCTGGGTATAGCACGGATATGGCCCCAAGTCGGCAGGCAGATTTACGACGGGGAGACTCGGGTTTAGTTTAAAAAAAAAAAAAGATGGCCGTAGTATCAAAAATGCACCCAAAAATGATAGAGGTGGATATGGTGGGCTGAGGGCAAATAGGAGTTGCCGATTTCATCAGGTGACCGGGAATTAGATGATGTGCAATCACCAACCCGCGATGCAACAACAAAAAGTAGTGCCCAGCGATATATTCCACTCTTTTTCGGAGGCACATCTCTTCGCCTGTAGAAGCAGTAGGCGCCTCGGAGGTTTATCTTCCGGGAAGGCCAGGGCAGTGACAGGGGTGAGGCCAATTCCCATTGCAGAATGGGGCAATTCTGCCATGTACGCTCCGCGGCGCAGGCTGCTCAGGATTGAAACAGGCCGTTTAAGGTTTGCGCCATTGAAACAGCCCGGCGGTCTCAAATCCGCGCTCCGTATTGGGTGCCTTCTCGTCCAAGAGCCGTGGCGAGCCACAATCGAATCTTGTGTCACATTATATCCGTTCCTCCAAAAGGCGAGCAAGTAATGTTGCATGCCAGATTTCAAATGACTCAGCAAGGCCTTGCCTCAATCCAGAGTAGCCCGGGAATCAAGCAATATGCTCGAATCCCAATTTCATAAGCATAGAGCATGAATAATGCTCTTTCAATTCTCGCAGTTTATTGATAAATCCTCTGTAACTAAATGGCTCACCAAATTTCAATGAATGCTTCATACAAAATTTCGCATTCAAACGGCGTCCGTCTTAGAACGATATATCGGTACTATGGCACGTTACATACGCGCATAAGAGCCCCATGGCCCACCCACCCGGGTCCGTCGAGTTGCCAAGAGATGCGGAAGCTACTCAATCGGGTGAAGTAACCATGAGTCGGCAACAGATGAAACCCAATCAGATCAAGTGACGGAATCCACTATGGCCTCGCCGCTGTCCTCTATTGGGCCATTCGACACCGGCATAGCATAGCATCCACCGTTTTGAGTCGTCAGATGTTGTGATGTTACTGTTTCCGATCGAACCAGCCAAGTGGCGCGGCGTTTCGAGTGGACTGGAAACCTCAGCTTGTGGCTCCGAATCCCGATGGAACATGTCAGTTACCTGAGGTTGGCGGACCCTGGTGTAAGTCCACTTGGCCAAGAATCAAGTGGCGATGTCGAGATTGTAAAGGTCAGAATGATGTGTATATAATCCTCTTGATCCTTCTTCAATACCAAACTATTCAGACACACAAACACAACAACATTCACACAGCCTTACAATCCATCTCACAAAAACACCTCGCACTCCTCTATCTTCTCATCACTCTTCTCATCACTCCTCATCTCTTCAACAACTCTTTCACCTTCAGCCAACAACCCCCAAATCTACATCATGCACTTCACCAAGTTCTCTCTCATCGCCTTTGCCGGCCTTGCTGCTGCTGCCACCACTGAGGTTCTCCTGTATGTCCTCTATCCAAACTCTTCCGGGTTTAATGCTAACAAGTTTTTTTCTCTCTACAGCGAGCCTGGTGTTACCACCACCATTGTCGATTCTCCCGCCGCCACCACCATCACTGGTGAGAAGAGAGCAGTTAGCGCCATCAAGGTTGTCGGTCCCAGCGCTGTGGGCAAGCGAGCCGCGGTTACCAGCATTGGTGTCATCGTCAGCCCTTCGGGAACGGCCAAGCGAGATGAGCAGGCTGATGCCAATGTTGAGAAGCGAGCCGCCAGCACCATTGGTGTCATCGTCACTTCTGTAGCCGGCAAGCGAGCTGCTGCCAGCACCGTCGGCGTCATCATTGAGCCCTCTGGAGTTGCCAAGAGGGCTGCCAGTGGCACAATTGGTGTTATCGTTGCGCCCTCTGGCTCTGGTTCGTCTGGTTCTGCTGTGGGCAAGCGAGCGGCGGATCCCTCCACTATCGGTATCATTGTCGAGCCCACTGCCTCTGTGACCAGCGGAGGTTCTGTCACCGTTGGCATCGTTCTCGAGCCCTCAAACCCCCTCAAGAGGTCTGAGCCCAGCACCATTGCCGTCATCGTTGCTCCCTCTGGTGTGTCCAAGCGAGATGTTGAGGAGAGGGGAGCTGCCGCCATCACAAGCGCCATCGTCATCTCGGTCCCCTCCAGCACCGCTGTTGTTAGCAAGCGTGATACCAGCGCCGCCGTGTCCAACACTCACGGCGCTGCTGGTTCCATGATGGCTGTCGCCGTTGCCCTCGGCGCCACTGCCATGGGTTTCTTCCTCGTCTAAGGAGCGTCGATTCACACAAAAAGGTTTATATCCGACTCCTGAAACCCAAGGCGAGTTCTTGACGAACCATAAGCCCATTGGGCCATTTTCTTTGCTCTGGATCAAGCGTTACAAGATTGAACAGGATAAGATGGAAGCATCATATTTCAATGTATTTAGGATGACGGTTTAAGTTAGGATGGCAGTTTTGATTTTAGAGAATAAAGTGCACTTGTTTTACTCGTTACCCAAATGATCCCCATACCTATCTTGTGAATTTCCGATTATTAAAAGCCCAGCTTTCAAAATCGCTCCTGGACTGGCAGTATCTTCCAGTGCTTCACACACAAATATTATCAAAGGTATCTCACATTAATCAAGGTACCTGGTATAGCGAGTCTAAGTTCCCAATGGCTTCTCATCACTCAAACAGTTTTTACTAGTATTTTAAACCGCACAGGAAAAGTCTAGACTTCCCCCTAATTAGTCTTACCAATACCTATAAGGCACCTTGCCGTGCCTTAATAAGTAACATTTCACCAGGGTGCTTCAGACAAACCCAAACAAACGCTACTACCCTCCCGGGCGGGTGCCATTCTCCCTACCCTAAAGTACTCAATTGCACATCCCGCCACACGACCAAACCGACCAATAGTCTTGCCCTCAGCCACTGCCGGGGTAGAATCATGGATTTCAAGTTGGCCAACCCCCGACAACAAAACAAGCAAAAATGAACTAGCTATGGACCGCATCCCCCAGAAACGGTCAAAATACAATCTACGTTGCGCGGGAACCCAGCCCACAGTACTTATGGATTGGTGCTTTATGTATGATGCAAAAGTCCAAGTCAAGTTAGCATGCCAAGGCTGGCAAGTTAGCAGCGTGCCATGTCCAACCCACTGCTACAATCCCGGCGCTGGTTGCCGGGAAGATTACTGAAGGGTTCCTAAAAAAAAA
>KV875244.1:8548-70487 GCA_001879505.1 Calonectria pseudoreteaudii | reverse complement strand
AACCATTCACGTCCCCTCCCCCCGGCGTGGATGCGGATCTTTCCTACGTACTGCTGCGTGGACGTCTGAGCTTGTGCGCTGGCGACCTGAACCACGACGACGACACCGACGACGAGCTTGCAACTGCACTGCAACTGCAACTGCTGCACCGCCCCGCAACCCGACCCCGATCCCAATCCCCTCCTCGCCCTCCTCGCTCTTCTCTCCTCGCACCGCCTGGATCGCCGGTGCCCTCTTCCCCGTCCTCTTGGCCTCATCACCATCGCCGCCGGCCGCTCCTCCCGCCACCTCCGTCGTCTGTCTTCTCCTGTCCGACTCCGGCGTCGCCGCCGAGCTTCACTTTTGCTGGCACAATGTCGAGCTCATTCGAAAAGTCCGTCAAGGGCGCGACAAAGATCAAGGTGCGTCGCCCTGTGCCTGTGCTGCCGCTGCATCACCGCCGTAAGCTAACACCCAAGCTTTTGCTTGCACTGCGCAGAATGCTCCCCCAAAGACGAAATACATCGAGCACATTCTCGTGGCCACCCACTCGGGCGAGGCTGGTGTCGGCGAAGTCTTTCGCGCTTTACAGTACCGCCTGCGCGATTCAACATGGACCGTCGTCTTCAAGAGTCTCATTACCGTCCACCTCATGATCCGCGAGGGCGCTGCCGATGTGACGCTCGCTTTCCTCTCCTCCCACCGCAACATTCTCGCCATCAGCAACTTTACAGATGGTACGTCTTGCGCAATCCCTGATCATGTCATTTGCTCTTCGGCCAGGTGGGCCGGGGAGAATTACGGCAAACGGTAATTGACCGCTGTGCAGCCCAGATCCAAGGCCGGAATATTCGGCATTACGCCCTATATCTCACCGAACGAGCGCGAGCGTACCGCGACACCAAGACCGACTGGGTCCGCGCCCCTGAATCGAGGCTTGAGAAGCTATCTGTCGAGAAGGGCCTGTTGCGCGAGACCGAGGTTGTCCAGGCGCAGTTGACGGCTCTGCTCAAGTGCGATGTAGGTTGACGCCCAACGGGGATGCCCAGACCCGTATCGGGGAAGAAGGATGGGTGAGGCTAATATCGCTCGCTTAGGTCATGGAAAATGAACCGGAAAATGAAATCACCATTACCGTCTTCAGACTGCTTGTCCTAGACCTTTTGGCACTGTTCCAAGTGCTCAATCAGGGCTTGATCAGCATTCTCGGTGCGCAGCCGCAGTGTACAATGTCTCAGCCTCCATCCATACTGACCCCTCGTGTCTAGGCCACTTTTTTGAAATGTCCAAAGTCGATGCCGAGCGCGCAATGGCCATTTACCGAACCTTTACCCGCCAGACTGACCAGGTTGTTCAGTACCTCAGCGTCGCCAGACAGTTTGAGCACCACACGCGAGTCGAAGTCCCGAAGCTCAAGCACGCACCCGTCAACCTAGGCAGGCAGCTCGAAGAGTATCTCAACGATCCTGATTTCGAGGTCCACCGAAGGCAGTACCTGGCCGAGCAGGATGTCAAGAAGAAGGGCGTCAGCTTCACCTCTAACTCGAAGCCACCAGCGTCCTCGAGGAAGAAGGAAACCGATTTCCCGGAGCCGGCATCCAACAACCCATTCCCGAAGGCCAGTTCGACGGCGCCCAAGCAAGAAGCGAAGCCCCAGGCGAACAAGGGTCCCGATCCCGATCTTATCGACTTTTTCGACTCGATCGAGCAGAATCAGACGCCCCTCCAGGTTCAGCCTCCACCTCAGCCTCAACCCCAGATGAACATGGGATTCCAGCAGCAGCAGCCGACGGGCATGGTGGGCTTCCAGACCAACGGCAACGGCTTCGTGGACCAGTCCATGGGATTCAACAACAGTCCGTTCCAGCAGCAGCAGACCGGCATCCCGCAGCAACCTCAGCAGCCCCAGCCGCAGTTTATGGCAAGCAACTTTACTGGAGGTTTTGGACCTGCATCTCCGCAGGGTTTCCAGCCAAGCGGTCTTGGTGCTATTCCTCAGAACACTGTCGCAAGCTTCCAAACCGGCCCAGCATCAATGCAAACACCTGCTCAGCCCATGCAGAACAGCCAACCCCAAAACCTCCTCCAGCCAATGGCTACAGGCACCACAAACCCTTTCCGCCAGTCGATGCTCATGGCTCAGCAAACCGGTGCGCCCAACAACTCCCTGTCCGTGTCGACGACGACCACCGGCCTTGGCGCAAACCCCAACCGTCTATCTACGAACCCCTTCGCCCGCAACCAGCAAAACTCCTCTCCCTTTTCCGCCGGCTCGAACTCACCCTTGCAGCAGCCCCAGCAGCTCCAGCAACAAAGCCCTGCAGCAGCACCGCTTGTGCCAGCCGCAACTGGAACTAACCCTTTTGCCAGAGGCATGGCCATGCCGGTCGGCCAGGTTCAGGAACAGCGACCTCAAACCGCCGGCGCAGCGCTCGCCCCGCAGCCTACGGGCAGCACGAATCCCTTCCGCCACGGAGCTTTTGTCAACCACAATACGGGAATGGGCTGGCAGCACAACCAGCAGCCCATCGGCGGTGGCCTGGATCAGATGGAGACGGTGCCCGTGTTCCCTCGACCAGCCCAGCAGACTCCCTGGCAACAATAAAAAACCGGGAAATGACGAATTCTTCCCGTGTACTCGCCCTCTCGTCCTTCCTCACTAACCCCCTATACCGCCTGTACCTCTCCTGGGCTCCAACCTCCATATATTATTATTAGCCAACTTAACCGGCACTATATTGAGAGCCCGATAGTTTTATTTGTATCTCCTCCTTTCCGCATTGTCAGCGAGGCGTTTTTGGGGATGAGGTGGGAAAAGAATGGGACCGAATCGAACTCTAAGACCACAAAGTCCAGTAATATGGATGAGGATCGATGTTGCGCAGAAAAACGGGATCGCTCAGACCGGCACAATGCATATCGGAGCGGAGCCTTTTACGACATTTCTAAATATAATTACGAAGACGGTTCTGCTCTTGAAAGTCACAGACGAACAGATTTGCCACTGACGACTCCTTCGCACCGCAATATTCACCTTGTGGTGTTTGACTGGTTTCCCCCCTTCTTTTCTCTAGACCTACTGTGAATTTCTTGTTCCTTTTTTTTTGGTCTAGTCTAGCAGCAATTCCAAAGAAATATCATGGGTGTATTAAAAATTTGATGTCATTTTTTTCTACTGAAGCTAGTCTCTCTTCTGTCCGGTGTTCGTGTCTTGTTACCCACGGTCCGCTTTTTTTTTTATCGAGCTGTGCTTATTTATATGCCGGTGGTTTATTACCTTTTCTCTTCGTGGTCTTCATACAAGTTGGCATCTTTTTTTTTACCCCTCCAGAAAACAACGAGATAAGAAACCTCCTATTTCTTGGCCCACCTCCTTTTATGCAGAAAATCGTCCGGAACGCCATGGCTATGCCACCCCAACCCAAGTAAGAAAGATCATGTACCTATATATATATAAAGACAGAAAATGAGATATCCCGAGCATTTCCGTGCCCTCCGCTGTTGCCCATCCATTTTTATCAAGTGCATCCCTCGTAACATCATTGTTCTTTTTCTTTCATCTATTCTCCTTTTTAGGCATTTTCGTCAACCTCCATCTTCACTGATACAGGTGCCTCCTCAGATTTGGATTTTTCGTCACCAATGAAAACACCAAGACCGGAAAAGGCCTCGAACAGGGCACGCGTGAGGTACTCGTCCGGACTGTATCCTCCAGCCTTGAAGTCCTGCTTGGTGCGGGTGACCTCGACCCACTCGTTGGTGTAGCCGGCCAGCTTGTCCGGGGCGACATCGACACGCTCGGGGGCGACGACCAGGCCGCCGTACGGGTCGTAGGGCTTGTCATCGACGACAGTGACCTTCTTCTCGCGCAGGCCGCGGATGGACAGGCCGCTTCCGGCAGCGGCAGCAGCAGCGCTGGGCTCCTGGCGCTGGGCGCCGCGCTTCTTGAGCATGATGCGGTTGAGGGCCTCGGTGGCGCGGCCGACCTCGGCGTTCTGCAGCGAGTTGAGCATCTCCTCCTGCAGCTTGACCGACTTGGCCTTCTCGTCTGCGTCGGCCTGGCGGTCCTGGAGGCGGCGCTGGCGGGCGGCGTCCTCCTCGGCGGCGATGCGGCGCTGGCGAGCCTCGTCCGTCTCGCGGGCCAGGCGGCGGTTGCGCTCAATGTCAGCCTTGTGCTGGGCCTCCCACTCGAGCAGCTGGTTCTCGGCCTTGCGGCGGGCGTCGTCGGAGCCGTTGACCAGGTCGTCCGTCAGGCACTCGACCATGTACAGGTAGTCGTTGTAGGCGTCGAGCGTCTCAAAGTCCTCCTCGACCTTGTTGAAGACGGCCGCCACGCGGCGCCGTATGTCCACCTCGCGCTCCACCGTCAGGTCCGCAAAGAAGGCCGACTTGAAGCCGCGCAGACGCAGCGTCTTGTGGCACCCGGCGTACGGGCACTGGTTGGGCCCGTCCTTGAAGATGCGCTCCACGCACGTCTTGCACATGCGGTGGTAGCACTCCGGGTTGATGCGGAACTCCATGTCCTTGTTGAAGTAGCGCGTCGTCTTGCACACCGGGCACGTCTCGTCCTGGTCGGGTGGGAGAGGCGCTGACGAGCCCGACGTGCCGTGGCGCACCGAGATGGCGCCTCCGAGGCGGGACATGGCGGAGCGGAAAGAGGGACGGACGAGCGAAGAAAGTGTCGGGTGTGGTGGTTATTGTGAGAGGGGCATGTGGCGTAGTTGTCGGTTGTCGGTAGTTAGTTGCGTAGTTGTGTGGTTGTGATTTTTTTCTCCCTTCCTCTTTCTGTTTTTTTCTTCCCTAGTAGGCGCCGGGAGTTGCAAAGTTAGGCTTGGGCGTGTGCGTGCGTGCGTGCAGTGTTGTGTTGTGTTGGTGCTTGACCGCGAAATGCATCGCCTATCGAACCTGGCTGTTTCGGCGCGGCTGAGGTAACCAGGGAGCTGGACCTTATCGGGAGCTCCCCATTGGCCAGAGCGAACAGGGATTGTTGGAAGGACCCGCCTGGAGCTGCCCCTCCATCTTCATCGTCTATCCGTCAGCCTTCTCAAAGCTGCCCGCTTCCATCAGCTTCTTCAACACCCTCACGTTTACGTCTTTGAAACATCAACAATACAGCAACCGAAAAAAAAACACGCATTTAGCCATGGCTGACTCTGATAAAGGTGCGCTTCTGGATTATATTATCCTCCCGCCAAGGTTGTGCGCACGCATGTTTCTAACTGCCCCTCACCAACAGAAGTCGTTGTTTCCCAGTCCGAGGACGCCGCCGCCCGCGCCAAGGAGGCAGAGGAGCAGGCTGCGCTCCCGTACAAGTGGACGCAGACCATTTCTGAGCTCGACGTCACCTTCAATGTCCCCGGTAACTTCAAGGGCAAGGATCTTGTCATTTCCATCAAGAAGACCTCCCTCACGGCGGGTATCAAGGGCCAAGAGCCACTCATTAATGTACAGTTGCCTCCCCGTGTTCCCATTTCGCGAGGACCTATCCCAGCTCGCTTCCTCCCATTCACTTAGCCACTTGCATCGACTAACGTACATGAAACCCTCCTCACAGGGCGACCTCCCCCACGCTATCCACACCGACGACTCAACATGGACCCTCTCGGCCAACGCCGACGGCACCAAGACGGTCGAGATCCATCTGGACAAGGTCAACAAGATGGAGTGGTGGGCACACGTCGTCACAACCGCCCCCAAGATTGACGTGACCAAGATCCAGCCCGACTCCTCCAAGCTGTCGGACCTCGACGGCGAAACGCGCGGCATGGTCGAGAAGATGATGTTCGATCAGCAGCAGAAGGAGCAGGGCCTGCCCACCTCGGACGAGCAGAAGCGCCTCGACATCCTGAAGAAGTTCCAGGAGCAGCACCCCGAGATGGACTTTTCCAAGGCTCAGATCAACTAGAGAGGAAGAAGGTGAAAAAGAAAAAAGGTGTTACATGTGATATCCTAGCGTGACCAACAATGTAAAAATAAATAAAAAGGTCTGGGTTCGGCGTGGCTTATCAACTTTGTGTGTCATTTCATTTCGTTTGCATCGTCATTTTTTGCTTGTCGGGGGTTCCATTTCCCATTCATCTTGATTCCAGGGCAACGGCTGCTCGCTCTAAAAAGGCGTTGAAGTCTTTGACCTGCTGGAGCATGCCGCCCCTAGCGCTGTTCGAGCTGGCTTCGTCTGTGATTTGGGCGACTAGTAGTTCGAGGTTGGCGAGTTCGGCTTGCTTTTGCTCGGCGCGAGAGAGCTCAGGTGCATCGCGGCCACGCTCGATAGTGAGGTCCACGTCGTGCATCGTTGATGAAGCATCAAGTCGATACTGAAGACAAATTAGCATCGTTTCTTCTCCCAACCCTCACGTTCTCTTACCTTGGACTCTTTCGTATCCTCCTCATGCTTGATTCGGACAGCGTCCATTCGTAGCGCAACCTGTTCTCGCTCGCCTCTGAGCCGAATAATGTCTTCACGCAATGAAACCTTTTCCCGTTGGGCGAGCCGGACTCGCTTTCGCAACGCGTGCCAGTCATTGAGATGGATTGCCTGTTCCCATTAACATTCATCCGCTAGCCCAAGCATTAGTGACACACTCACATGTTGAAGCAATCTTGAGTTCAGTTCATCTCTGTAAGACTCAATCGCCCGTATTTTTGAGCGCGCCTCCTTCTTTTGCGCCTTGTCTTCTGTGTTGCCCATGGCCTCCACAAACTGCGCTATTGTTGACTCGATGACTTCTGTGCATACTTGCGCAAATACGTCCACCACGGTTTCGCCTCGGGTTGAAAAGGGTACCTCGGAGTGAAGGGGGTCTTTATCGTCTTCGCCTTGGGCATGCTTCTTGACGTTGACAAAACGCTGGACCGTAATCTCAATTGAGCCGCCGTTATCCTCTCCGTCTTCGCGCGGCTTGCTCACTCGCCGCCCTTTGCCAGCGGCCTTTGGTTTGGGTTTGGCGTTGGCTTTTGATTTAGGTTCTGGGCGTTGTGCTGCTGGTTTGGTCTTGGGTTTCGGGGCTGGCTGCTTTTGGGCCACTGGGCTTCTCGATGGCCGTTGACGCTGACCACGCGCTCGCTTTGGCGCAGGTTCCTCCGCATCGGCCACTGCGCTGGGCTCTTCAACCATGGCGGACCCCAACTCTGGGGACTGTGGTGGGCTTTCTCGAGGGCGTTTCCTGCCAATAGTTTTGGCTGCCTCTGCGGCGCTAATTTCTTCTGCAGCCGCTTCCTCTTCGGTTGCTTCGGCTTCGTCGTCGGCTTCTGGTTCCTCGGGCGGCCGTCCCACGTCATCATCACCCAGCTCCAGCTCTTGTTCCTGCTGCTCCTCCTCCTCTTCCACGGGCGCCAACTCTGATTCATGACCGAACGCGCTTCGGTCTCTTACTTGAACGGGCGAGAGTTCATCTTCGTCGTCTTCGGCGAGCTGTGAGCTGTATCGGGAGCTCCTCCTGGACCGAATAGATGGGGCAACTGAGCTTCGTCGTCGAACCTTTTGTGCCAGCGGCGATGAGGATGGTGGCCCAATATCATCTGTACTGAGTGCATGATGTAGCCGCGTAGTTGAGGAGAGTGCGCCGCTCATCTGAACGCTTCGCCTCTTCCCGCTGCCGGGCGCATCCTGAGGACTCTCCTCGATTTCATCCACGGTATTGCGAGATACGCGCCTCAAGTCTGGCAGTTGCTCGGGAAGGGATTCCAAGGCATTTTCTTCCTGTGGCTCAGGTTCCGGCTCGAGTTCTGGTTCTGGTTCTGGTTCCGGTCCGGGGTCTGCAGCAGCTGGTGATGGGATGGCTGCTGGAGGTGGTAATTCTGGTTCCGGTTGCTCTTCTTCCTCAACTCGAGTGCCCTCCTGCTCCTCGCCTGGCTCTTGATCTCTTGTAGTAACCTGCGGGATGCTCTCCTTAGACGTATCGGGCAGCTCGTACGGATCTCTAGGTCCTTCTCGAATGGATTGACGACCTTCGCTCGGTGTCGGCTGTGCCTGCGGGGGTGGCACTTCATCGCTTTGCAACCTCTTTCTCTTGGCAGAGGTGTTTGGCGTGGGGCGTGACGTGGAGAGAGCGGGCGAGTTCGAGCTGGCAATGTTCAGGCCGGCAATGTCGAGATGGAAAGAGTCGTCCTCGATGTTTGTGCGCCTGCGAAGCTGTCAGCATGACAGAGAAAGAAAAAAAAAATGACTGCGCGATTTGTGTAAAATAGCATCAGAAAAAAACATACTGCGCGCCACGGAGTCGCTCATTGAGCCGTTCATTACGGCGCTCTCGACCTAAAACTGTGCGTTAGCTACTTGAGCCCGCATGCGCATGAGGCGGCGGTGGTAGACTTGCCTGTCGCCATTCTCAGCGATTGAGAGGCCTAAAAATTGTTTCGCGCATGCATAAGCTATTTTTTGTCTGTTCGGTCGTGGTGTTTCTAGCACGCAGAGGTTGAGGTGTGGCGATGACGCTTGGGCGGGTGGTGTTGCGGGATGTACGTTTCAATGTTGATGACGCGTGGGGGCCGACGCGTTGAGGTTTCGCGGGGCAGCGCAGGACCACTTAACTTTGCAGGCCGTAGTGTTGAAGGACCACCAAAAAAACACATGTCGCTTGAGCTCGGCTCGCGCCGCTGGCAATTAAAAGAAAAAACTAATTCTCGTAAAGAAAAAGTGTGTATGTAATTCATATTTACTCTATTACGTCTCGGCAATTAAATGCTAATAAATCAGAGACGCCATGTGCATGTTCTATCTCGTGAAACAGCCCGTTGTATGGGCCGGGTATCATTACCATCATCCTCCATTTTATATCTTCATTTGTGCATATCAAACACTCTGCCGACCATTCAAGGCATGTGTCGCCTTTTTATAGAATACAATATGTGCATTAGGGCGGTAGGTTGCCGTGAACGTCGTCTACAGATCGACATTGGGCACCCATTTCATTACTTTGGTGTCAAATTCATGTCTATGTGGACGTTAGAGAGATTGCCATGGCTAGCAGTGCTGGTTGACACTTACTCGTGAAACTTGGTATTTGTCAGTGCCTTTTCGCTATACTCTGATGCAAGCATTTCCTTGTAGCGGAAAGGAATCTTTGCGGGAACACCCTCGAAGATGGTGTCTCGGAGGGGAAAGACAAAGGTGTCCTGAAATTCGGTATTAGCTAGACTCGTAATGACCCAAAGTTAGAAAGAGTACGCACTCTATATTCATGACCGTGCTTATCGTAGAGAATTCCCTCTCCCTGCTCGTGGTCAGGGTTGTATCTCGCAGCAGTGATGTCGATAAACAGTCCAGTGCTCATGTCGATCCATCTGGCATCAATGACATTGAGCACATCATCCTGCCCGCGGTACTTGAAGTATGGGTTGATTTCAAGCTGGAAGTAGCGGCCCTCCGTCATGTCGCCAAACTTGTAGTACCAGATGGTCATGTTGTGGTATGCGGCCAAGTAGTACATGTCTGTCTCGGTGACTTGGACATCAGCATCCAGGTCCCAAGGCATAACCTGTCATCAAGTTAGAGAAGGTTGAGCCAAGCCAAAACCGGTGATCATAAACCAACCTGCTTGCCCCACCACCAACCAAGCAGCGTGCCGTGCATCAGCCATGTTTCTACGCCAATATCTCGGAATGTGGTGAGATATGTCTGGATAAGGACGCGAATGGCATCTCGCTGGTCAGTCTCCTTCAATGGGCCATCGCCAAATCTGGCATCATAATGCGCTTGTTGTCTTTACAGATTGGAAATCATGTTAGTGGCGTGCTTGCGAACAATCCTACGAGCGAAATCCGAGTTGAAACATACCGAGATTCCTCTAGTGCGAAAGGTTAGCCAAAAATTCCAGAGGCGCAATCTCTTTTTAGCCCCAACGGGCAGAGCAAGCGGCAGACGGGATGAGGAAAGTGAGAGCGCATTACGAGGACGAATGCGTTTACTTCAACAAAGAAACATTGATAATAAAAAATAGAACTGCAGGCGTTTGCATGTACTTACTAAAGTATTTTGGCTCTGGGAAATGCGGCTGCTCGCTCTTCTGGCCAATCCATTTCTTGATGAGCCCCTGGCCTGATTCGGTCTCGGTCGATCCGGCTTGGTCGCGGGGCGGGTTGATAGCGGCAGCGCCGGCGCAGACAATGCAGGCGGCTGCTGCAAGGAGACCAGATACCTTCATGGCGGGTCGTTGCGACGTGTCTTGCAGCCAAAGGCGCAATTGCTGGTGGTTGAGATTGGGGGGGGGTGGTGTCCGGTACAGTTGCGATACGGTACGGTACGGTACGGTGCAGTGCGGTATGTGGGCGATTAAGTGCTGTGACGAAAGGTGCTCCAGCGGTTTTTTTTTTTGTCCAGGGGTGCTCTACGTCACCGGGCTGTCTCCTGTGGGTGCTTGGCGGTCGGGACGTGAATGGGGTGTGTTCAAGAGAGCGACCGGAAACGTCTCGAGGAAAAGCAATGCGGCGAGCGAGAAGGAGACGGGTGGATTAAGAATAAAAAATAGAATAGAAAAAAAGTTGGAGGGGGTAGGACAACCAACTGCAACCCTCTTCCCTGAGGATCGAAATGATGGTGTGTGCGGTACGTGGTGCAGTGGAGAGGCAACGGCCTTATCCTGTAGGAAAAAGTGTCCGTTCGCTGTTCCTTCAGACTGTGCACTGGAGGTTTTTTTTTTTATTATTACCCAGAACCCCTGACACTTGACACGCCAGTGCCGCGTCACCCAGCAGTTGTGACTGTGTGGAGAACCAGGCGATGCCAGTTCGGATCGGGCCCCCAAACTAGACAGTTGCTTGTTTTTTTTTTAAGGTTTGCTCACAGCTAGAAAATGAGGCTATCGCCAGCCTTGCTTTTGGCGTGCGGCAGCCATATCGCGACTGTTGAACGCACAACATCGATTGACAAAGGGCCGAGACATGTGTTTTCTCTCCTGGAATTGGACTTCTAAAAATTGACACAGGATTTGCGCCTTATCGTGAGACGGTGACATTCGAGGCCATGCCTGCCCGCTGTGCCCGTCTGGTCCTCATTAGGCTAATCCCCATTGTCGAGCGCGCTCCCTTCTTTGGCCTCAACATCAATTGGGGGGGGGCTTTCGGAAGCCGGAAACAATCCCGGACAGAATCGAAAGTGAGGAGCCGGCGTCCAATGGATCTCTGGTTCCCATCCGACAACGAGGAATGCTTGGGCATATGCCAATAGCCGATCCATCCTTATGCGCCTAGCCAAGCGGTGCCTTGCTTGCCGGCGTTGGTATGCCGCGCCTCCACTTGCGCAGCCAATGCGAGGAAGCGCCGAGAGACACTGGCGGGCTACGGGACGGCATGTCTGATGGCGCTGCCTCGCTCAGTAAGGCGCTGCCCACAGCGGGTGCCGCAATGGGCCTAGGCCTGTGCGTCTCCGCTCCAGCACCTCTTGTTGCGGAGAGCTTCAGCTTGCCACCCGCGTGCGGTCGTGCGGTGGTGCTGTGGCCTGTGTCGTGGCCCGTGTTGTGGCTGGAGCCCAGTCAACTGGATCCGATGCTCCAACCTGACGCAAGCTCCCCCAGGCCCCTGCTCAGCCTCTCCTCCTCAACCACCACCTCTCCATTCAGAGTTGCCTGGAGAGCGCATCTCTTGTCCTCGCATCATCCTGCGAGCTTCTGTTCCTTCCTCATCTCTCTTTGATCCTCTTCCCCCCTCGTATCCTCATTGCAGCGCCGCCGCCGACTGCACCGCGCAGGTCCGCTCACCACCAGCAGGTCCTCCCGGTCTACCTGGCCTCCAGCACCACTCTATAGCTGCCAGCTCGGGACCAGAGCTCCCCGCCGTTCACCATGGGCGCTTGGAACGTATGTGATTTTGTGCCTTGCCACATTTGCAACTGCTCGTTTATGACGGCTCGTAATACTAATGCCACTCCCAGATCTTCCGCATCATGGGCGACTTGTCCCACATGCTCTCCAAGTGCATCCTCATCTTCGCCATCCACCGAAATCGCAGCGCCGAGGGTGTCTCGCTGATCACCCAGATCCTCTACGCCCTCGTATTCTGCACACGATACCTCGATGTCTTCAGCGAGAACTCGGCATGGAACTTTGTCTTCAAGATCTTCTATATCCTCTCCTCCTTCTACATCCTGGGTGTGATGCAATGGCTCTTTCCTCGTTCCCGCGAGAGGGAAATCTCCTGGAAGATTGGTGCCTTCATTCTGGGAGGATCTTTGGTCCTGTCCCCCTTCATCATGATGATTTTTGAGAAGGCCTGGGGATTCCGTGCTGTAAGCTACCTCGTGGCCAATTGTCCCTCACATCACATGCTAACTCAATCCAGTGGATGTGGGTTTTCTCCCAGATTCTGGAATCTGTCTGCGTTCTCCCGCAGCTCCTCCTCCTTCGTCAGACCACCGTGCCCACCGTCATTGATTCATTCTATCTCTTGACGCTCGGCTCTTACCGTGCCCTCTACTGCATCAACTGGTTCATCCGGGAGATTGATGTGAATGACCGCAAGCCCGATGCTGTCTCCGTCATCTTTGGCCTGATTCAGACCGCTCTGTATGTCGATTTCGCCTGGGTTTACTACACCCGCCAGCGTGTCAAGCTTCGCGGTGGCGGTGTTGTTGACGCCGATGACATGCGCCGCGGATGGCTCCTCCGCCGTATCTTTGGCAAGCGCATCGAGAGCGCCGAGGAAGACGAGGAGAGCGGCCCTGGCTTTGGTGACGAGAGTGACACCCGTCGCGGCGGTGCTCGTCCCAAGTGGGGAGCTCGTGGCATCTCTGTTAGCGCCGACGACGGCGTCTTGGAAACCGAGCGACACAACCGTGAGCAGGACGAGCTTGCTGGCACCGTTGATCCCGATGCCAAGATGCAAGATCCCGATGAGCTGGCCAAGGCTCTTGACGAAGACGACGATGACGACTCCTCTGAGGATGAGGACGCCCCTCTCCGCCCCAACCAGGGACAGAGCGGTGGCCCAAGCGGCCTTCGAGGTGGCGAGGGATGGCGCGACTAGAGGACTCTAGCCGAGCAGCAGTAGTGCATTTCAGGGTGTATACTCACTCGTGTATCAGGAATTGGGACTATTTGGGTTTTCATTTTGTTGGGGTTGGGTCGTAGGTATTTCATATGGTCAGCCAAGTCTAGTGTCTGGGTATTGATGAGTTAAGTTGGAGGAGGGCTGCATCGACGAGACATTGAGAGTCACGACATGACCAGGACTGGTTGGCGGGACTGCTAACATCTCGCTCCATGTGCATGGCGCAAATCTATGGTGGAAACATGAAGAAATGTATCAATTGAAACATAAACGAAACCGCTTAGCAGCTAGCTATGACGAAATGCCCATTGTGACACGGACCACCACATGCTACACCTACACAGATGACAAAAATTAGAGCTTGTGTGGGTAACTAAGCTACGTCGAACCATCCCACACTTCACTTCAAGACAGGTATTTTTTTCTCCACACGTCAGGACCAACATATGGAAAATAGAAGTTTGAGTAGACATGAAATGGAGTCAAGGTAATTTTATATTTTGGTCATCACACAATGTGAGGGAGCGTCCAGAGGGGAGCATGGGCATATCATTTCCATGACACACACATCCAAGACTTGCTTTTCTTCTCAGAAAAGCCAATTCCTATCAATACATTCGTCGCCATTTTCCGGGAAGCAATCCCTTCATCCAGGACTAAAACATGAGCCCATCAAACCAGCAGCATCCAACGCTGCATTAAACTCCAATAAGGTCATGGGAATGAAATATATATAAAAGAAATGGGTTGTTCAAAAATGAGACAAAGAAAAAAAAGATTTTCTCGGGCACGTAGCCCAGACTTAGTGAACGAAACGTCTCTCAAATTCAGCATAGAGCTTGGGGCTGATCTCGTCACTGGTCATGCCTTCAACTTCAACGAGAACACCCTTCTGGGCGTAATGGTTCAAGACAGGCTCGCTGGTCTCTTGGAACTTTTGGAATCGAGCACGGTAGACCTCCTCAGAATCATCAGCACGCTGGATCAGAGGCTCGCCGGTAACATCATCTCGGCCTGGGACTCGGGGAGCATTGAAGGTGGTGTTGTAGACACGACCGGAGGGTTCGTGGACCCAGCGACCAGCAATGCGCTCCATAATGACATGGAAGGGAGTCTTGAGTGAAACAACGAGGTTGATGGGAATCAGGCTCTCGAGAGTGTTGGCCTGTGCGGCAGTGCGAGGGAAACCATCGAGGATAAAGGAAGCCGCGGGGTCGTCGGAGACTCGGGGCGGGGTATGCCTGTCGAAAACGAAGGGAGATGCGGCGAGGGCATCGAGGCCAGTATCGTTGTGGAATCCGTGGTTGGCCGTGGTCGCTTCGGAAGCGAGGGTCATGATGCTGGGAGGACCCTGGCCCTTGAGCCAACCGCGAGTGAAGAGTTCATTCGAAATGAGTCGAAGCATCAAGTCATCGGCGACTAAACCACCGGATTTCATAATACTCTCGACTTTGATACCTGTGGAGAAGGGGAAAAGTTAGCGGCCGGACAAGCCGAAAAAGACAAGACATAGAGCCTGCTTCAATTGAGGTACTCACCGAGAGCTGTTCTGGTCTTGACATTGTGTCGAAGAAGGTCGCCAGTGCTGAGGGAGCTAAGTTGAGGGAAGCGACGCAGCAAGCGCTCGCTCTGGGTTCCTTTACCCACGCCAGGTGCGCCGAAGAGGATGACTCTCGCGGCCTTGTTCAGTCTCATTCTAGGCAAAGACAGTATCTAGGCCACCCAACTGTAGAAACGGTGAATAGAGAGTGAATTGCGATTGATGGGTCGAGAGGTGGGTTGTGTCGAGGTGATATTCGGAGAATGGGCCGATGGGCACGGGCGCAATCGGAACAGGATGCCAACGGTTGGGAGCGGCGCAGAGACGGCGTCCGTGGAAAAAAATGACGGGACGAAAACGGACGAGGGGCGCAATTTGAGCAGGAGGACAATCTGGTAAAAACGGGGGACTCGCAGGCGGCTAAAAAGCAAGCAAGAAAGAGCAACTCGCAAAAACACAGCGACGGAGACGATGGAAGAGAAAGGCGAGGACGGAGAGAAGACGGAGCCAAAAATGGAGGGGGGGGCGTCGCATGGGTGGCCTGGTGCAGGTGCGAAGTGGTGTTGAGACGCGAGCGAATGGGAGCATGGGGAATGAACGTTGAGGACCGTTCCTTCCCAGTAATGTGTGAGAGCGTGGGGAGTGTGTGCGCACTGACCAAGGCGAGCCAAGCGCCAAGTCCTGCCCTTAGTGCCCTGCCAGGGCCGCCACGAACTGGGGCAGGGACCAGCGGGGAGCATGCACCTCCCCAACCCCACGAAACCACGACAGTCCATCGGGGGGGCTTTCAGGGCCTCGCAGGGCCTCGCGAGAGGCGTCGAGCCACTGGGCGCCGCTGCTTGCAAATCAACAAGTACGTACCGACGCCGTGGGCTCCGAACCTCCGCGCCTCCGTGTGTGCCTCCCTCCCTCGGGACTCGGGGCTCGGGAGGGGGCAACGTATGCACAAGTGAGGGCGTGACGTCCGTCGCTGCTAAATTCCATTAACTCCGCCTGTGAAACATGGGGAAATGCGCGGCGACGACACCTGCGGGCTTTGCAGATTGGCACTCGTCTCGCGGCCAAGTCACCGCCCGTTGCTGCAGGGAACTCCCGGCATTCGAGCCCACCCATTTGTCTGTCGTCCACACCCACTCACACCCATCGCGCCCTACTCGCCCTGAGGTCGCTGCATTAATAATGCGTCACCATCCCGCACGCAGCCATTCGCTGATCAACACTGGCGAAACGTGATTGACAACCACGCCGCTCGTGCCGCGCCGTTCGGGCGACGGGCACTGCAACCCACCCAGCCTTGACGGGTGGACGGAGCTGTTATGTCACTGCCTGCTTGGGTGACGATGATGAGCAAAGGCAAAAGCAAACATAAATCCCCGGGCCATGTTCACTGCCTAGTCCACCACAACGCAATATATCCAACACCACTCCCTATCTAGATACAGACGCACCCCGGTCAACTCCTGGATTCGCCAGCATTCTGACATCTTCTAAAAGATGACGGGCTGCACTCCAAAGAAAATCCCCCGTGCAAGCCACAGCCAGCCGATCAGCTACTAAATCTTAGTAGATGCACTTCTTAGCGCATCCTCAACATCATGAAGGTGGAAGTATGCATGAAGCCCCTCCTCGGCCCAGACATGACAGTACCGGACCTTTGTCATATTGTGATGACAATCTTCTTGGCAGCCGATCAAGCCTCGGCCTAAAAACTGAAAAAAAATGAACCGAATCAACGCCTTTTGCTATGGACTTACTGGGATTCCTAACCTGCCGAGCTCCGACAAGAAAAACTTTGATGGATAAAACAACCCGAACATTTCGATACCATGTTGTTAACCCTAACGCTTCATTGACGCGATCCAGTGTTCTCTCTTCATCGATGCACATTTCCATCTTACACTTGTCTATAGATGTACAGGCCTAGTCGTTATTTATACGAGGTCACGTTGCATTCGTGCAGCCTCTAATGCTTTGCATGCACCGACCTAATTAGATCCAACTCAAAGTGCAATTCATCTCAAGTCAGAAATTACTAGCGCTTGGAAGCAGGTGTAGCGCCACTTACTGAACTAAGCACACTGACAGTCGGCTAGTTATTTTTATTGAAGGCCAAAGACTAAGCTTCGCATGTGAATAAGCTAAACTTGCCGAGCAAGGTTGCAAGCCCAATCTTGAACAGTGCCTCGGAACTGACAGAAGCATGACCCTGGTTTTAGAAGCCTACGGATCACCCAACAAAAACCCATGGGGATAAATCGGGTTTGGGCTTTCCAGAACGGATGTAACCATACTAAACAATTAGGCTTAGTTCCAAATCCAATGCTATTTAACTCATAAATCGGAAGCGCTGCCCTTGGTACGCCAAGACATTCTATCATCGCTCCAACCATATTACTCACCGTCCTATACGTCTCTGCTTTCACAGAACGCTAGTTAATACAGCCAATCCAAACATTTCCACACAATCGCATCCTCTTCCTTAGACATTTTCCGTAGATTAGGAAGTAATTTAATCTCTATACGTGGCATCTTTATTGATTGTGAATCATTAAAATTGTAACACCACTTGTGGACATGAAAAATCCAATGCCAATACATGACTTCTTCTGCTGAAGTCGACCGTGATATAACTTAGGACAGTAAAATTACCACAAAAAGATACGGGAAACCTCTAATCCCGATGAATTTACAAACCGAGGGTCAAATATTTCGTAGAAATGATATCGAGTTATGTCAGGCTTGCATGGTGATACCTAGCTACCCTAAAGCAACCATCTGCCACTACCCGCTCTTCCCCCAGCCCCCAGTACAATTGACACTGTAGGAATTGAGATAACACAGTGAGCAGCCAACAGAAATCTGCCAAGGCAAATAAGATGACGGAGGTGCATATCATAATAATACCACGACGATTGGTACCTGATCCAAACACCTCCGGTTTCTGCAACAACATGGCCGGTCAGTTTCTCGGTGTAACTCTCAGCTCATGTGGGAGGAATTATTTTGAAGAAAGGACTGTGTTCATGAGTGAGACACGCGGGCTTCTACATATCTTAATCTTTGTTTGCCCCTGACACCTGAGACATAATAATGGCCAAGATAATCTTTGCGGGCCTGCATTCTAATCAGCCAGTCAACGTATGTAATCAGCCATGGATGAATATACGGAACCGATTGATAGGATCTCGTCTTTATAGGTGTGACTGCAGTCTGATATACATAATCTACATAATCACTCTCACAGTTGGATATTGGCGATTTCGTTCGGTGATGACTTTTGGAACCCAAGAACTCTCGGGCCGGGCAAATTAATTTATTTTCTCTATTAAAACTAGCTTGATGAGGATTTAAACACACACAATACGCATTGTACGACCGATTCGCAAGTAATTATGGCATACTAAATTATAGAAACTTCCAAGTTCTCTGATAACCGAGACAAGCTGATCCGCTAACAAGGGACGAATACATGTGGGGTAGCAGCGAAAATCCTTTTTAACATGCTGATATTTGTGCTGAGAGTGACAAAAAAAAGTTCGGAAGGATATGTATATCAATAGCCTTGAATAATGTTTCGGTGCATTCTCAGCTGCGTCTTGGAGGAGCTAATGCTGGTGCTTTGAACGGACTCAGAGAAAACCATGTATTTGCCATGCGATGCGATTTAATTACTCTGCTATAAACATCTCCAATAAGTTAAGAAAAGCATGATGAGACATATATTCACTTTGCATGTTCTATAGAAGTACATTAATGAAGCGTGTTTGTCTGAGGGAACAAGGTTGAATTGAGATAGCATATGAACCTCACGTTCACTAATCTGATACAATGGCATTTCTTCACGCATTATTGCCACACAAAATAGATTTTATAGATACTACTGTCAAACTTTTGAAACCTTGGACTTACATTGCTGTGGTCACCCCTGGCGCTGGTATGCGGCTGTTGCCAGCCTCTCCGATCGATGGCTGAGGAGCGGCCCGAGCAACACGAAGGGAGACACCGTGGGTGTTTACCCGATCCACGAAGAACGTCATGTTGAAACATTTGATATATCGCCTGGTCCTTCTGACTCGTCGTCATTCCAACCACTGGGATTATAAATCCCCGGGTACCGCCTGCAGCCGTCTGGCCCGGGTGATCCCACTCGCACAATCACCTCTAGGACGGCCAAACAAACACCAAGAGCACCCCCACACCTAAAAAAAAGAGCCAATATGAAGAGCTTCATCCCTGTTGTCGCTTTCCTTGCCAGCATGGCCATGGCTGCGCCGGCTAAGGTTGTACCCATTAAGACGCCGTTTGGGACAATTTCTTGCCGACCTGCGAATTTCCCCTCGGAAACCGGTGATGTTTGTGATGACAATGAAGTGAGTTCAATTGCCTTCTCCCTCGATTGATTAGATTTTGGCTGACTGGTTTTCTAGGTCTGGTTTACAGTAAAATGACACCCTGCTTGTGCTTTCTGATGGCTCTAAACTAATATTGATGTAGATCCTGTGCTGCGACGTTACTGAAATTTTGAACGCTATAAGCAAGGGTCAGAAGAAGGCGCAGGTTTGAAGCTCTAGTGCTGGAGGGTATGTGGTGTTGGGGGAAGGGAAGGTGGGGGGAAGTGCAATCTCAATCGCTTTTTTCTTTCTTTTGTCATGGAAAAACCATACTCGAAGGTTACAGATGGTAACCGAGGATACACGGTCGTTCACCCAGGCTGAATGCGGAAGATTCAAGAGGTGCAACGGGAAAACTAATCGATAATTGGAAATATAGGTTTGGCCTCATGCGATAAGCATGTCCTTCGTTTAATAGATTTGCGCAGCAAGCCATCTTAGTGTCACCTGTTGCGGTGTATCATTGTCTCATTGGGCTCGAGTCCCTGTTCATGGAGAAGCACACTGACTAAAACAGAAATGAGGAACCGGAGGCACACCTTTCCTCATGGGGCTGACGTGCTCTCCCTCGGATCCGAGGTTGCAAGGGTCTGTCACTTTTTAAGCATGTTCTCAGATGGGTACCTCGGGTCAATCACAACCTGCCCAGACCGCGTGCGCTGGAGTAATAAAATGGTATGTGTCACTAGCCTGTCAAATAAATGGCCCAATGGCGTAAGTTTTCCCGCCTGATTGTGCGATTCGGATACCGGAAGCGAGGCGGCGTTGGCGCTCAACTAGGGAATCCGGGGAAACCATGGGGAATCTCTGGGGAGGATCATCACCGAGAGCCGCAACCCTGGCCTTGAACCTCTTGAAAAGCCCCCGCATTTCTCCATACATGACTTCTTCTCCACGGACGAGAGCTGATTTAGCTCAAATGCCCCGGATTTTGCCAGGGTGTCGGCCAACCGATCCGGGCGCTATGGGGTGATGGCAGGGAATTCACGTACTGGCCGCATATAGTCTAGAAGGGTCGAGTGGCTCTGCTGCGCTTAGAATATCTAGAATGGGGAACTGCATCGCTGGGACCTTGCTGCTGGATAATGCCCACGGGAGCGGGGCGAAGCGGCCAGTCAACCTTGATTGATAGTTGCGGGTATTAAACCTGAGTGTTAAAAAGAACTGTTATCTCCCCATCGCGTAGCTTTCTGAGTGTCAGTCCGGGTGTCGACAACTCTATTGTGGTTACCATGGCCTCCTATTTGAAGCACGTCATCGCGGCGTTGCCGCTAGTCCAGGGAGTCTTCTCGGCTGGCAGTGCTCCTATTGCCAAAGTGAAAAATGGCACATACGAAGGGAAATATGTTTCGTCGTATGATCAGGACCTCTTTCTTGGTATTCCTTTCGCCCAGCCACCAGTTGGAGATCTCCGTTTTGAAAACCCTCAAAGCTTGAACACAACCTTTGACAAAAAGAATGCGACTGAGTATGCCGATTCTTGCGTTGGATACGGTGTAAGTAATTGATATGTGTCGGCGCAACTTTCCATTAACCTGCGTCTTGCAGAACAGCAATGCGTGGCCATTTACCCTGGGCGAAGATTGTTTAACATTGAATGTTGTCCGTCCGGCCAACATTGAAAACTCCAGCTCACTTCCGGTTGGTGTATTCATCCACGGTGGTGGTTGGTCGATGGACTACAGCGCCAATGCTGTGTACAACTTGAGCTTCATTGTCCAGGAGTCAGTCAAGGCGGGCAAGCCGTTTGTTGGCGTTTCCGTTGACTGTAAGTTGGTTTTTATTTCCCAGGTTTTCGGGGCTAACTTGGATTTTAGATCGTCTTTCATTCTGGGGTTTCCTGGCCTCTCAGGATATCCTTGATGCGGGTGTTGCGAACCTGGGTCTCAAGGACCAGCGTCTTGCTCTTCACTGGATCAATGAAAATATTGAGGCTTTTGGCGGCGACCCCACCAAGGTTACTATTTGGGGCGAGAGTGCCGGTGGTGGCAACGTTGGCTATCATGCGACTGCATTTGGCGGCCGTGACGATGGACTCTTCCGTGGCATTATTTCACAGTCTGGCGCAGAAGGGGCCTGGACAAAGAATTTGACAAAGCCCACGCAGAATTACGACACCATTGTCAAGGCAGTAGGATGCGACTCTGAGAGCGACAAACTTGCATGCCTCCGCAAGGTGCCATTCAAAGAACTCAACGCTACGATCACGGAGATCCCCAACAGCTTTTACCCGGTTGTTGATGGAGATTTAGTACCAGACCTATCGTCCACATTGCTGGCGAATGGAAATTTTACCAAGACTCCCATACTTCTTGGCACAAACACAGATGAGGGCACGCTGTTTGGTGGCACAACAGCCAAGACAGACAGTGATATCAAGGCCATAATTCAGGCTGCGGGACCAGATAAAACCACGACAGAGATCATCATGGCACTTTACCCCAACATTGACTCGCTTGGCCTGCCTGCACAGTATCGTGTTGAAGCAGGTGGTCCTGTCGGGGCACAATTCAAGCGTGCGATTGCCTTGTCTACTGACCAGTTGTTCCTATCGTGGCGACGTCTCAGGACTGATGCATGGTCAAAATATGACGTTCCGGCTTATTCTTACCTATTCGAATCACCTGTCAAATCCGGTAAGTGACTCGGGCATCAATACTGGCCGTATTCTAACTGTGTGGTGTGACTTTTTAGTTGCCTATTTCGGAACAACGCACTTCACTGAAATTGGCTACGTATTTTACAATACGGAAGGTCTTGGTTATGCATCTGGCTCTAGCCCCCTCACCAATGCGACTCAGGAGGTGCTGGATCTTGCCAAGCTCACAACTCGCATGTGGATCAGCTTCATCCACGGCCTTGATCCCAACAACCACGGAAGTGAGTCGGAACGAAAACGATCAATGCTGAATTAACTGCTAACCGCGGTGATAGTTGACGGCGTTGATGAGTGGCCTACTTACAACGCCACTGGTGGCTATGGGGAGAGTTTCCACCTCACTCCCAAGACATACGGAGTCATTCCCGATACTTTTCGATTAGCGGGGACCTCATTCATGAATTCTGTTGCTCTCGAACAATATGGACGATAAAGACTTGAAGGCGCAAAGGGCATGTGCCGCAGTGTGAATAGCATCAAAATAAATACCAGTCTATAATTTGTCACTGCGTCTATCTAGAGGGCTCTGCGCATGCATAAACCATAAAATCGACACAGGTTACCTGATAAGGATCAAAAGATTAAG
Source organism: Calonectria pseudoreteaudii (assembly GCA_001879505.1). Taxonomy (NCBI): domain Eukaryota; kingdom Fungi; phylum Ascomycota; class Sordariomycetes; order Hypocreales; family Nectriaceae; genus Calonectria; species Calonectria pseudoreteaudii. The sequence goes on along the minus strand of KV875244.1, from coordinate 48,351 downwards.
TCATATCAGGGTAGGTCTCTCTATCGTAAAAAATACATTATGCAGTCATTTGTGGAATCGGAAGCACATCCTTTCCCATGGGGCTGACGTTCTCACTTAGATCCGAGGTGGTGGTGAATAAGGTAGCGCATATTTTAGATATCAGGAAGTAGAGGTTATTTTGACCATTACTATGGACTACGAAAAAAGGTAGATCGGTTCAGAAAAAATGTACATATCTGCGGGTTTTCCATAGTTCTGTATCATGAAATGTAGAAGCATGATACTCAAAGTTTGTTATAAGTGTTGAGCTTCCACCCTTCATCCATGGCAATCAACTCGGCTGCACGCTCGCCATTAGCTAGTACTGTAACCATAGGGTTAATAGACGGGATTTCCGGAAAGATGGATGCGTCCGCAATGCGCAAATTTTTGATACCCCGTACCCGAAGCTGAGGGTCAACTACTGCGAGTTCATCACGATCAACGTCGCCCATCTTGGTCGTGCCTGCCGGATGGTAAACGGTGTGTGCAATACGTCGGGCATACTCGCTTATATCCTCATCCGTTTGGACCTTTGGACCTGGAGCAACTTCTTCCTGCAGCCAATCCTTGAAGGGCGCTTGCTGAGCAATCTTTCTGGCCGCTTTGATCCCTGCGACAAAGATGGAAGCGTCATAGCCTTCTGGATCAGTAAAGTAGCGGAAATCAAGTGCTGGTTTTATGGCAGGGTCTGCAGACGTGAGGTAAAGACGGCCCCGCGATCGTGGACGAGGAATGTTTGGTGTCATGCAAAAGGCATAGCCTTCGGGAACGTCAGGGTAACCGAGCCTGACAGTATGCATCGTGTATGGAACTTGAAAGCAGTGCAGCATGATGTCCGCTGCATCGCCATCATTTCCTGCTGCGTTGTATGGCTGGTGTCGAATAAAGACTCCAGCGTCTGAGTCCATCGTAGTTTGATCCTGAGGCACAGGCTTATTCAACTGCCATACAACAGTGGTTTCAGGGTGGTCAATCAGATTCTCGCCAACACCTGGAATGTCGCGGACTACAGGAATGCCCAGAGATTCAAGTTGCTGTCGTGGGCCAAGACCTGAGTGTAGCAAAAGGCGTGGCGTGTCAATGGCGCCAGCACAAATAATGATGTCTTTTCGGGGATTCAAAGTTAACTTCTGACCGCTTCGAAGCGTCACATCGATCCCAGTGGCTCTGTCGCCTTGAATATGCAGCTTTGAAACATGAGCTTCGGTGAGGACCACTAAGTTGGGACGTCGTTCATTGCCTTTAAGAATGGGGTGCAGGTAGGCCACCGAGGCGCTGCTGCGGTGGCCATTATCTGGATTGTACGAAATGTTGAAGAATCCAGTACCTTGGTGCAACTGTCCAGTTCGGAGAATCTCTTCGTTAAAGTTGGGGAAGATGGGGATACCGAGAGCCTCGGAAGCGGATTGAACCCAATCTTTGCACAACTGATTGCGGTGGCGGGAGTGGACAGGCTGGATAGTATTTCGCAAATTATCAATGTGGCGTGTCATGTTCTCAAAGGTCCATCCAGTACACCCTTGAGCGACCCAGCGGTCAAGGTCGTGACGGAAAGGACGGAAAGAGATCAAAGTATTATGAGAAGAGCAGCCACCAAGAACTTTGGCACGAGAATGACGAATATGACTATTGCCATTAGGTTGCTCAGTAACGGGGTAGTCGTAGTCAAGATCTCCCACAAGCAGGGACAGCCATTGGCGAAGGTCGAGCACATTTCCGAGGTCAAGATCAGAAGGGCCAGCTTCGATGACGAGGACTTGCTTCTCTGGCAAATAGCTCGACAAACGGGAGGCAATTACACAACCAGCAGTACCGCCACCTACTATAATATAGTCAAAGCGAGTAGCGGCGGAAGAAGGTAGAGTTTGAGTTGCCATTGTATTTTTTTTTTGGCTCGAAAAGTAAATCTTGACAGATATTGATGAATGTTAGAAGTTGGATCTGTGAGAAGCTCTGAGTATGATATTGTAGAAAAGTTGGGTAATTGGAATCTATATAGATATATACCCGGACAGAAGACTCGGCATTGTGCATGGAAATCGTGATACAGACAGGCTCAGAGCAGGGAAAATGGCATCCAGACGCGGATCCACTCTTCCCTTGTCGTTCGACTAACCAATTAAAAAGTAGGATTGTATGACATATCTCATGCTACCGTTCTTTCTAAAATTTAGATATGAATCTGAAAAAGCAATGTCCGCAGCGGTCGATGGGTAGGGAACACACGGCTAATGAGGTAGCTGCTTCATTGAGTAGGTGGTGCTGTTTCTGGCAATTGCCCGATTTGTGCTAGGGCGGAGATGCGACTAACCGTATTCGGAAATCTGCCAGACTGGGCGAAGCCAGCCTCGCAGTTGATCAAGATCCATCATGTGCGACTGCCAACATGAGGGGTTTGGAGATTGCCTAAAAAGGTATAAACTAAATGTAAAAAGTGACCCTTCCATTTTGTACATGCTGATGAAACCACGCTACTGTGGTGTTGGCGGCCGAGGTGACTGGGCGAGAAGTTGACATGGCACCGTGACGTCTGAACCACGTCATTCATTATTCCATTTAGACGGTTTTGCGGTTGATATTACTAGAATGAGTAAGTGTATACGAGATTTCTTTATAATTACTCAATACGGACGAATTAGGTCCAAGAGGCATCTCTTGGCTCTGGAGGCAGCTATATGCGTGCTTGAACGGAGAAGTGGATGCTAGGTTTTGATTTTTAGCCTTGGTTTGGAGTGATTATGCTTAGTTCTGGTAATTATCACTTGAGATATATAGGCTCAGTAATATTTTATCGATTCAGTCTTTACACTTCATATTTTGCAACTTTCTTTCTGGCACCACCTTGCTTTCATCACTGATAAATCGAGCTGCTGCATATCGAAGGTACCAGATCCATAAATAAGATGGCCTTAACAGTCGAGCTTAAAACATCACTTACTGGCACTTATCAGCAGCCAATAGGCCTGTAAGACCTGTCTTGCTTTTTTCCATACTTGGTTTCTAGAAAGCCATGCTAACAAATACTTCATAGTTTTATCAATGGCGAATGGGTTGAAGGTATTGACAAACGAAGATTTGACACCATCAACCCCTCTTCCGAAGAAGTAATTACTTCTGTTTGCGAAGGCACGGAGAAAGACGTTGATATCGCTGTCAGTGCCGCTCGTAACGCGTTCGAGACGACATGGAAGCATACGACCCCGCAAATTCGTGGGCAACTTCTGTACAAACTGGCCGATATAATTGAGAAGAACACTGAGCTTCTAGCTGCAGTAGAGTCTCTCGATAATGGCAAGCCTATTGGCCTGGCACGAGGAGATGTCGGTGCCGTCGTGGGATGCTTGCGCTATTACGCAGGATGGGCGGACAAAGTTGAAGGCAAAACTATTGATATTGCCCCCGACATGTTCCACTACACCCGATTGGAGCCAATTGGAGTCTGTGGTCAGATTATTCCCTGGAACTTTCCGCTCCTAATGTTTGCCTGGAAAATTGGTCCTGCCCTCGCTACTGGCAATACGGTCGTTCTCAAGTCTGCAGAACAAACTCCACTGTCTGCACTCCTGTTCACAAAATTCTTTAGTGAAGTAGGGTTCCCTGCTGGAGTCTTTAATCTCATCAGTGGGTTCGGCAACGTGGCGGGCGCAGCCATCTCGTCTCACATGGACATCGACAAAGTCGCTTTTACCGGGTCAACTGTTGTTGGCCGCGCCATCATGAAGGCTGCGGCGGCATCAAATCTCAAAAAGGTGACTCTTGAGCTTGGCGGAAAATCCCCCAATATCGTTTTCAAGGATGCAGACATTGAGCAAGCCATTTCTTGGGTGAACTTTGGCATTTATTATAACCATGGTCAATGCTGCAGTGCTGGTTCGCGCATTTTTGTTCACGAAGACATTTACGATGAATTCGTGGAAGCATTCAGGAAACGTGCGCTGCAGAACAAGGTTGGTGATCCATTTGAGGAGGACACTTTCCAGGGCCCTCAAATTAGCCAGCTTCAATTTGATCGCATCATGTCCTACATCAAGACAGGGCAAGAGGAGGGAGCTACCCTGACGCTTGGTGGTCAGAGACATGGAACCAAGGGATATTATATCCAGCCCACCATTCTCAGTGATGCCAAAAACCACATGCGCATTATGCAGGAGGAAATATTTGGACCGGTGTGTGCTATCGCCAAATTTAAAGACGAGGATGAGGTGATCCGTCTTGGTAACGACACGGTGTATGGTCTAGCTGCAGCTGTTCACACCAAAGACTTGAACACTGCCATCCGTGTCAGTAACGCGCTCAAAGCAGGCACTGTTTGGGTCAATTGCGTAAGTTTATTCCTTTGATCTATACTTCACCAAAACTCTAGCTCGAGGCGGACAAAAGCTCACAAGATTTGCAGTACAATATGATCAGCCATCAGCTCCCTTTTGGTGGCTACAAACAAAGTGGGATTGGTCGAGAACTTGGCGAGGCTGCACTTGCAAATTACACTCAAAGCAAATCTGTCGCTGTCAACTTGGGTGGGGCTATGGTTTAGTCGCTAGTTATAGAATTTGCATGTGATTCACAGTAGAAGGATTGGAATCTCTCATATACAATGCCGATAAATAACATGATAGGTATTTGATGAGTATTTTGGATGGTCAGAAGTAAGTTCGCCGAAAGTAATAACCATGGAGTTGGATGATACCGACTGACTGAGACTGAAATCCCGAAGGATCTTGGACTCATCGCATGATGGTTAAGTGGAAATTACGCGTTCATAAACAGCAAGTACTACTGGCCCTTGGTGGATTGTGCAGGTGTAGTTTGCCCATCTTTAACGTTAAAGAGCTTGATTGTTACAAATTATTGTGTGTTTTGTAAAATTAGTGGATCAAGTAATTAACCTAGAAGGCTGTGATATCATCTTGTTTCTTTATCAGTTACAAAAACGATATTGAACGAATTCTTCCACAAATCTGAGAATGTCAAAGAAGAGATGAAATAATCTTGTAAGGATTTCTTGTACATTCAGTGTAGGGTCAATCATACTCTGGCAAAAGGCATGATGTCATCGGAAGGTTCAATCTAAGAGACTCGCAGAGTGCTTTGCTTCTGATGTATTGAAATCCTACCACTACAATTACACCGTAGGGTCACTCGTTGTGGGTGGGCCTGTATAATTGTTGTATCCCCAAACGTAATACCATATCCCAGAAATGCACGTGGCTGCAATAAATACAGCGGGAGCGTAATTAACTGTTGAAGGCGTAACTGGTGTAATGGTAGGCATGCAGAACAACGGAATGGCCAATGAGGACCAAGCTGCGGAATTTGTTAGTTGCCAGAATTTGAAGGATGAGCACAATTCACCTTACCTAGGGCAACAACATTGCATATCGCTCCGAATTTCCCAAAGTAGAAGCGCCCGCCTTTGACTTGTTTCCTTCCGCTAAACAGATTAATCGCGATGGGGATCGCGTATGAAGTTGTGAGGCATACGACTCCCACGCCTGAGAAAGCGTTGAAGGCAGTGGAGGAACCAAAGTAAACAAGACTGAGACAAATTTCAACAGCCATACAAAGAAGCATGGCATTTAAAGGAACATCAAACCGCTTATTGACTCGAGACCAGACGCGAGCTCCGGGGATAGCACCGTCGCGAGCAAATGCCCATGCACAGCGGGAAGAGGCTGTCGTGCAGCTGATTCCGCAAATGATGGCTAGAATCATGAGTGGAATAAGCAAGCCAATGGCCCCCTGAGCGGAACCCGTGGCGCTCTTCAGAATCGAAGGGACGGGTTGGCCCGAGGCAAGATTGATAAGAAGGTCAATATCTGGCATTACAAAGATGAGGGGAATAAGAAAGATCAGACCAGCGAAGGTGTTGATAAACATGGTGGCGACCATAGCTCTGGGAACTTCTATGGCTGGGTCACGGACTTCCTCGCACATGGAGATTATCATTCCCGTCGACGAGGTAGCGTAAGCTGCATGTAAGAGCCCGACGCAGAATGACCAGCCAGCAGGCCACCCGGAGGAGGGCTTGAAATCTGTAAAGACCCATTTCGCGCTCCGAAGGTCTTTGCTCTTTACAACGAGGACGGCGACAACGATCGCGACGATTCCGGCGAAGGTCCATATAACGGCGGCTGTCTTCGTAAAAGGGTTAGATTACTTTAAAATCCTCTATTTGGAGAAAAATAATGTCTGACTCACATCGATCCAAGGGAGCCATTTGTTGGCCAGGACAGAGACGGCATTGCAAAACAATGTAATTGCCAAAAATATCAAAAATATTTGATAGTTCTCCTCTGCAAAGACTCCAACTCCGGGCTCCTTTTCGAACACATTTATGCAGGCTACGAAGAACAATGTAGTTCCGAAATTGACAGCTAGTGTAATGGTGATGTTGCCGACCAGATACAGCCAGCCGCAGATCCAGCTGGCTGCACGGCGCCATCGCGCAGGAGCCAGCATGAAGGTCTGGAAGTACACACCTATCAAAGGTCAATCAATGGAGCTTTCTTTTGACGTGCTAAATATTTAGCACCTATTTAGGAATGAATACCTCCGGCAGTGGGGTAAATCGATGTGATTTCACCCAGGGATACGGCGACAGCCACAACCAGCATGGACACGGTGACCCATCCCCATAAAATATTTACGGGACCTCCACCAACAAGAGGATAGTAGAGGGTAGTGGCCAGACCGTAAGGGATAGATGCCAGCACAAAGGACATAAAGGCAACCTGCAACGTCGAACGATTTCGACGCAGCTCAGGGCTATAGCCTAGGCCCTGGAGAAGGTTGTCTGCAGTGACTTGGATATGCGAGACGGTTGTACTCCCCTCTAGTACATCAACTGCGCCAAGAGCACCATGGTACGAGTGTTTATCCATGCTCATCTTGGCTTTATCAGGTGACGACTGATTATCAGGGTCGTTCATATCGGGCAATATGGCATGCAAATGAAGTCAGAATAGCAAATAGGGGACAGAATATCGTTCTAGTAAAGGATTCGAAAGAGCTTGAGAGCAGAAAAAAGCAGTCCTGGGCCAATATGATGTAATATAAGCAGTAAGTGATCACGCAGTCTAACAACTCAAGCATCGCCGTCTTATCAGGTAGAGAGTTTAGTTGGCCCACCCCCGCAAACCCCACAGATTGTATCTCTTAGTCTCGCATTAGCGTTCTCCAAGCCTGACACACAAGAAACAGCCATCTTTACCTCGCCACCCCAGTCAAATATATGTCACGTCGACAATTTGTTAAAAGAACTTGGCTACTCAGGGCGTTTGCTTCAGGCAGCCCGCAGATCGCGAGAAGAATTTTACAGAACGACAAAATGCGAATGATATTGAGGATTAGAAACTGATTTTGTTCCTCTTCATGTGCTAAGAAATTGTAGCTGTGTCTTCGTGGGTCATCAGTCCGCCACCCCAGAACCCAGGTCAAATACGCGAACCCCGAGTTGATCAAGAAAGAGTACATACTGGAACATCGGCAACTATGGTTATCCTTGGAAAATTAGCTTGATAGCTACTCTTTTCCCTTATAGGAAAACATATGCCAACAGCTTTGCGATTTAAAATCACCCCTATATCACTGTCAATCTAGCCAAGACTATACCCAATGCGGTAGTTGCCTCTTTGGGAAGCTACCTATTCAAGCAAGGTGCACACCATGCTGAGACTGCGATTGTCGAAACGCCACCAACCATCCTTAAGTATCTTAAATGTGAAGGACGCAGCCGAGAAGAGTCTCATTGCCGGTGATAGGGAGTTTTCAGATTGGGTTGGCATGAAAAGGGGCGATTTTACATTACCCCGCCTTTTCAGGAAGCTTCCCTTTCATACAGCCGTTCCTGGGTAGTACATCACATTTGATTATGGCATGAAGGTGACACGAATTACTGATTATTGATTGCTAGATTTTGTTTTCAATATTATAGTGTGCACATATTCATGCCATCCTTGGTCGGTTCCTGATTGTTCTTAAAAGTTCGCCCCTCAGAGGATATTTTATCTTGAACACATTCGCCGTGGGAGCGAGGCGCCCGCTCGAGTAATATTTAGAAGACGGGGAATCTGTATGGGACAAATCTATTGTAAAATTCATATTTGGATTTGATCAATGTAATGATTCAATAGATAAATATCATTGCAGTTAACGAAGGATTCTGCCCTTGCCTTTGTTTGGTGGGGTGTACGATGAAAATGTTACCATCACTGAGCATAAATGTCAAGTGCTCCTTGCAATGACTTGCCGTTTTGCAGCGTCTTTCTTTGCCGTTATCCGATGTATGAAAACGGGAGGAAACTATGACCTGAAGGGGTAAATAAACACGGCAGCGCTAGGAGATTAGCGCTTCGGTCCCGCACCAATATGTGGTTTGCATGATTCCGTTCTACGGCACCTTCCCCGCATTCAGGATGACTTTTGCCTATTGAGCTTTCCACTGGGTTGAACGCCTTGATGCCGATTCTATCTGTTCCTTAACAATATCACAACCCACATTTGCCTCTATCTTGAAGCCCGAAACCTTCCCATTTAGTCAACTGTCTGTTTCTCATCGTTACTGAATCTAGTAAGGCGACTACACACTTGGATATCCACTCTGGCGGTGAGCTGAGGATTGCATGTAACACCACGTGCGTGTCCTTCCCGGCCCAGCTCTCCATCCTTTCCGTTTTCTTGCTTCAGCAGTCACTGCCTATTATGGACGAGAGCACATATTCAGATACTAGCTCAGACCGCACAGGAAGCCCAGCAAAGGCCATCTCTGGCTGCTGGACATGTCGAGCTAAACAATTGAAATGTGATGAGAATCGCCCCACTTGCAATCGCTGCAAGCGTTTCGGACGGCGGTGCGAAGGTTATGGCGTTAGATTGTCCTGGACCTCTATTCGGGGCCCGTCCAATTTCGGCTCGCGAGCAAGCAAAAAAACAAGGCAAGCACCGACGTTCAAAGCATACATTTTTCAGCCGTTGAGCCAAAACTTCCATCCTTCCACTTCTCGACCAGAGGTAAGAGACTGTGGTGACGAGGGAGATCAATCCCCAAGTCCATCCTGGCCAACCCATTCGGATACATCTACTTCATCTAGCAACCGTGCATCCTGTCCCTCTATTGGTGGAACGGGGCGGAGCGAACCAATTCCATTGTTTGAAGAGTATTCAACAACGGAAATCAACAGCGACTTAGGAGAACTCACAGGGGCCGACAACCTTCCACCACAAGACCCACCCCGTGACCAGAGCACGCACACAGGCTCCTTAGTCGATACAGAAAGTTTTGCGTGGGCGACTAATGGTGATTTCAATATCACCACTCCCGGATCAAGACGCCCAAACAGAATCGATATTCCACGTCAGCTTGCTGTGCTCACAGGAAACAATATCCCGAACTCGTCTACGGGTACTGCTGTTAATGCAACAAAATCATCCGGGTCAAGAACACGGCATCTAGACAATTTGACAAATCCTGGCTTGCGAGGGCAGTTGATTGAGCACTGGATTGTCACGTTATGTGATTCATTGAACCCAATGCCGGGAATATGCAATCCTTTACGAACAATCTTCATGCCAATTGCTCTTGAAGGGGCACGGGCAGATGTAAAGGCTTGCACAGGAGCCACTGCCTTATTTCACCTCATCTGTGCCACTTCAGCATTTCATCTCCTACAAATCCAGAATAAACTTGCATCCCAATTCGACCTTGAAAACGCGGCACTTGAGCACTACAACATGGGAATTGCCCACATCAGTGAAAACATACAATCCGAAAACCGTGAACAATGCGTTGCTCTTCTTGCCTCTCTAATAACCTGCATACTCAATGAGTCTGTCATGGTTCCTACTCCATTCTGGCGATTACATATGAAGGGCGCTGTGGAATGGGTTAAGGGCATCAATCCGCAGATCTGGCACGAATCGGACGTAGGATATATCCTCTACCAAATGTTTATGGGGATGGCGACGATCATACAATCTCAGCTGCTTCTTAGCAACGAACATGAACAAATCTGGGAACTCCCGTTCGACGCAACATTTCAGCCTAGACCTTACAAATTGGATCAAATTCTTGGCTTGCCCCAGTCTCTGTTCCAGGCCATAACCTCCATAAATATATTTCACCGGCAGAACAAAAGTCCCGATCCCGAAAACTCGGATGCTTTTGAACTGTTTACGGAATCTGTGGATCGATTGGAGCTCGAAGTCTATCTCTCGGCTCCTTCAAGAACCACCGCGCAGGACATGAGTGAGCATGGAGATTTGCTGTATCATCACGCCTACGCATATTACTTTGCCGCGCTCATCTATATAAAGAGAGTGGTAAAGAATGTGCCGCTCGAGGATATTCAAGATTTGGTTGAAAAATCACTTTCGCACCTGGAAAGCTTGGGGGCGAGCACTCATCAAACCTTTTCACCTCTCATGTGGCCGGTAGCGATTATAACTTTTGATGCGTGTCGAGAAGCTTCTCAACAACGGATTTTGAAGTGCATCGAGTCCTTTGTGGAGAAGTCGCGTTTGACTGTTTGGACGAACCTTGCGAACCTAGCGCAGGACATGTGGGCCTTGAGACGGACAGAAGGCAACGAGGATTTGAAATGGCATAAAAGCTTCTTGCTATCAGAAAATCCGACTTTAATGATGCTCTAAGGTTGACTTTGCGGATTGATCTTGCGGGCGAATCTGGGTCAGTTTTAAGTACGAGGAATTCAGGGTCAGAAATACAGAGTTCATTTGCTCGTTTCGGTTTGATTGAATGGGTTGAGGGTCGAAGGGCAGCTTGGTTTGAGAAAGTCGCCTGTATGGCAAGATCATTTCTAGAATTACTTGTAAATAGTTAGGCATCGATGCTGGCAAGATTTTAACTACGTCATGTAACCTTTTAGTTGCCTAATATGGAACAAGTAGCTCCAGCTAAATTGTCTACGTGTTTTACAATCCCGAGGGTCATGGTTATGCATCTGGCTCCGCCCTCTTACCAAGGCGATTCAAGAGATGTTGGAATTTGCCCAACTCATAGCTCGTATGTTGTTGATGCACAACAGGGTAGGCTTCGCTATCGGGAAAGATGCATTATGCAGCTATTTGTGGAAGTGCCGGCGAGTTGGCCGAGTATCTAGAAACCAGCCCCCGTCAGCTGCCAGGAAGATTACCAAAATGTCACTTCCCCAAGAAGGTTAATGTGTAACCCTAACCATACCATCGGGTGTTATATCCCTGTTGGCTGATAGTTAAGTAGCGTTTCGGGATTTTGGCATGCGACACCCGATGACATGCTGGTATCGATGAGGCCAGAGAGGGGTTCGAAATCCGGCTTTGTGTTCCCCGCGCCGCATAAAAGTGACATGTTTTTTTATAAATTTAGCTTGTTAGATTGATGCCAATTGGGCATGGCATGAGAAAGTTTGTCATCTTGTTCGTTGGCGTGGACAACCTCAGCCACACAGGCGGATATTGGAGATAGCGGATTTAAGTCAGCAGGCCTGCATTCGTCCGAACCACGGCGCTTGCGTCGAGGTCCAAGTTGGCTTAATTCTTTTGCAGGCTAATACTCCGCAACATTATGGAAATTGCTGCCGCCACTAATGCGAAACAATTTGGACCGTCCAATCGCTTGCGCCCTGAGCTGTATTTAGCATTGTTGGTGGTGTTGCAACACTCCGCTAACCCCGTCGCTGGCGGACTTTCTCAGACACTCTCATGGGTATAAGAATGGCACTGCGTCAGTTCGAAGCTGCGCGTTTATGATTCAGTCATTCAAGTCAAATAATTTCACTTTTATTCGATAATATCCGTTCAATATGTCAACAGTCAGCCAAGTTCCCACCCGCCAGCTGGGCGCCAATGGACCAGAGGTGCCAAGTCTTGGCTTTGGCCTGATGGGTCTGAGTGTGGCATATGGCCAACCACCGTGAGCAGCATTGATTATTGAGCCAGAACTTCAGAACTTCTACTAAAGACGTCGCAGGCCAGATGAGGAGCGCCTTCAGGTTTTAGACCGAGCCTGGGAGCTTGGAGCCAGATTTTGGGACACTGCTGCTGCATATGGTGACAGCGAGGTGCTGGTCGGAAAGTGGCTGCAGTTACACCCGGAGCGACGCCAGGATATATTCCTAGCTACCAAATTTTCCCTGGGCTGGAAGATTGAGGGTGATGGATTCACCGTCACGATTGACAGTTCCCCTGAGAATTGTCGCGAATCATGCGAACAAAGCCTGAAGAGACTCGGAGTAGATCACATCGACCTATTTTATGTTCATAGGTTTGACAAGGTGACGCCTGTTGAGAAGACCATGGAAGCTTTGGTGCAGCTCAAGAAGTAAGACAACAAACAACCTGGTCTTTTTGAGACAAACATCTAATTTTATGGCACAGTGAGGGCAAAATCAAGCACATCGGCTTCTCTGAGTGCTCTTCGGATACCCTTCGCCGCGGATATGCCATTCATCCTATTTCTACAGTGCAGATCGAGTACAACCCATGGTCTCTCGATATCGAGAATGAAAGCGGCACGAACCTTCGCGACACATGCAAAGAGTTAGGTGTTGCCATCGTCACTTACTCGCCTCTTGGTAGAGGCTTCCTCACAGGAAAATACAAAAAGATGGAAGATTTCGGAGAGAATGACAATCGTCGACTTATGCCCAGATTCGCCCCCGAGAACTTCTCCAAGAACCTGGATCTCGTCAAGATATTCGACAGGCTCGCAGCTGACAAGGGTTGCACGACGTCACAAGTTGTTCTTGCTTGGATCATGGCCCAAGGGCCAGAGTTTTTTCCCATCCCGGGAACCAAGAAGATCAAGTATCTTGAAGAAAACATGGGGGCCACCAACGTTGGCATAACTCCAGAGGAGGATGCTTATATTAGATCAACGCTTAACTCGATGGGAGGAGCGAGCGGTAGTCGGACGGTCGAGCTGTCGAATTCTTACGCAGATACGGTACCTCTGTCATCTTAGTTTACGGTCCAAATCGGGCCGCAGCGGTCGGGGGATTCAGGAAATTTTTCATAGGCAGGTAAATATCTAGATTAGGGTAATGTGTGAGTATTGCTTTTTTATTGCATAAAAAGAAGTGACACCCAGTAATTGACCTCTGACTTTCCCTCATCGCACTGACAAAGCCAAGTTAGACTTTGGTGTTGTGATTAGTTAAGACGTTCTCCATTATAGTGTAGTATGCTGTGGAGATGCGAAAACCACCATTCCAGTATTCCAACCTGATCGATACACAGCCAATGATCAATATCGCTGATGCTGGATCTTTGGGTGGTAATATTGGAGATGTATGCTGTTTGAGTTCGTTTTAGCTCACCGCAAATGTATATCTTATCCATTTCAGCGAGAGCAATAGGCTTGGAAAGCCAGTCCAGGCGAATTTGACCAACGCATTCCGCGTGACCATCTTTATACTTGATAAGCAGACCAATGATCGGCTTGTACGGGGTGGTTCTTCCAATGCAAGCCTGAATCTCGACAATTTTTTCCATAGAACATGCCGAGTATAGCCACGGTTCAATACTGACAGTTTGTGGACATACCGATATGGGCTTTGTCACGAGAGGCGGCTCAACTGTGTTGGTGCTCATAAAATCAAGAGTTGTTTGTTCTAGTCCAAACACCTTGACGGTGCTCATCTTAACAAAGAAATCCGTTTCATTAAAATATAAGCGGCACGGCGTGGGTGGTAATCTGGCAACAACTTGCGTATTGAAAACCCCTTCTTCGGCGTGAATTCCGAAAGTAACAGTTCTTCGTTTGTTCGTTGAGAACTAATAAGTCATTAGTTTTATCAGAGCGTGGGTGGAAGACGGGCCATGTCATTTACCGTAAGGCCAACGAGTTTCGTGTCTGTAGAAAACATGCGTCCAGTCCGCCTGCAAATGTGGGTTAAATATTCGCCGTGGCTGATCGGCATGTATATGCAAAAGAATTTAGGGTTGATGTTTTCGTAAATTCCTGCGTCCACCTTCTCGCCTTTCTTATGGGTTAAAATGGAGAGGACATTGATACTATCGGTGATGACGGAATACCCGGTAATGTCATCAGAGTTACACTCAAGTACTCGCATTCGAATGCCAGATTCATACTTATGGAACTCCTCTAACTTGAACAAGTCAACCATACTAGGAGTCGATGGAATCGGGAACTCCCAGAGAGGTATTGTTGAACAAGGAAAAGCGTCACCTGGAGGTCTGTCAATCGCCCGGAGTTTGAGACCCTAGTGTTGTGTAAGCTGAGAGACGGAGAAAAAAAATAACCATGATCATATTACGTCGCTTTCAAGAACCAATGATGAAGAAATAATGTCCCCCGAAATATGTTTCCACCATGTACCAAAAGGGGGCCTATGGTTACGACACCAATTCCCACAGTGCTCTGTTGGGATAAAGATAACCTGACGGATACCAAGATAGTCTTGTGAAATAACCATGTCCATTTTTTTGCTGCGTTGACTTTGAGGCGGTAGTAGGAGACATGTTCCACCACCAGTACTAGCTTCGGCGATGTTTTGCAGTTTTTTTGACATAATAGCGGTTTTCAATTTTTATATACGATGCGTATATAGGCTTTTCGAAAGAAATGGTAGAATCTGGGAAATGTTCAAGGGATGCAAGCTGCTCCGCTAGGCTGATTGCATATTCCGGGATAAGATGCTTGGAGATTTTCAACCACAGCTCGCTTGGAAGCTTCTGGGGCCATGAGTCCAGGCTTTGCAGCCGTTGAGCTAGTGCTTGGTTCATGTAGCGAAACCGACGCCGCACCTCCGTAGCAGACGGTGTATAATAGTAGTGAGTATCATCCAGGAGTTGAAGATCGATGGGGTAGGGATGAAACCTGTAGCAGCGGTCGTGGACACACGTGATCGAGGTTCCGTTATGTCGACAACGATAGGAAAGACAATAATGTATGGGGACCTTGTCCTTGGAATAGGCTCTTCCTAGAAATTCGAATTGGCAAGGAACGTCTTCATCGCCTGGGACTAACCAAAGTAGTTAGTAACATCAGAGTCACAGTTGACGCCAGTGTTTATGCAACTTACAAGACCAAACTAGGTCATCTACGTATATGCGAAATTTACATAACCCACATAAGTCTGTTGTAATGCAGCAGAGTAAGGGATCTTGTTCCTCCAGTAGTGTGATAATGGAGGCGGAAGCGGCTTCCATCGAATTTGTTCCAACCAACGCAGAGTTGGGCTTGCTAAAAAAAAAGCAGAAACTTAAAATGAAATTTATCGTCGGATGTAGAAGCCAGCGCCAATCCTACAAACTGAGAAAGGCGAATGCGCGTTGTTTTCGTAGAGGAGGAAGATTGAGAGGGAAATAACTTTGGAGTGGAGAGAATCACTCTAAAACATAAGAAGACTTGATGGGTCTCCGATCTGGTTTAAACCAATAACACTCTCGTACTTGCCGCCGGTCGTATCAGCAGATCATTGCGGCAGGCACTGGATCCAGATGGGCGCCTACCAAATCACCAATCACGGCAGCTGGACAAAGCTGGCCTCAATACAGACAGGGTCCGCATTGCGGTCAGATATTTTGCAGCAAGTGAATGTTGCAAAGAGGGTTGCATGATCGCCAACACTCGAGAAGCTACATATTATAAACGGTCTCATTTGGCACACTTTTTCCCACTACCAATTATTCCATCATGTATCTCAAAAAACATCTCAAGTATTCCGTTGCAGGTAGAAACCAGCATAAGTTGTTCCTTCATTAGTCGTTTGATTAAAATTACTAAGCTACTTAGTATCTCAACGCTGGAATATAGAAAGATGATCTATGAGTTAGCCACGCTGAACGCGATTGATAGGCTCTGGAATGATCTTTTGTGACGAGAGTTTGATGGGAACCCTTTCATGATAGGTTTTGGTATAAGCCCCGATGCTACAGTTGCAAGCATTTTGGTAAAGCATTGCATCGAGGAGGCTGATACCCATATTTTAATGGTCTGGTTGAATTTCGCAGTCGGTCACAAAACGTGCAGCAAGTCGAAGATAGGGCGCTCAACTCGGCCGACAGCACTCACAGCAACAGCGGCAGTATCAACAGCAGCAGCAATATGGTACGGCTCAGGTAGGCTCATCTCAATCGCATTATGATCCGAACAATGACAGTCATCGTATGAAAATTGTAAGCGGTGTTGGTTGGAGAGCCACCATGAATAGCCAGAATCAAATCAAGAACACAGTATTTGTTTCGGCTCTCAAAGCATCGCATATAATAAAAGAAAGCGATCATCAGTTTGCCGATATTAAAGGCAAGACTGTGGTGGCCGAGACGTTAAATTGACAGATAGTGAAACGAGTGGCCAGAAAGTCGATGTCCTATTGATTAAGCATAATGATGCAGTCTGTTCTACGACCAAGCTTGGCAAATTTGAATGTATCAGCTGGCCTGGCGATGGTTTTTTTCTCTTTTCTTTTTTTTGCTAGGGGGTTTAATTTTTGAATAGATATTTGATTCAGACGTCCAGTAAATCTCATCATTATCGTTGCGCCCTATCTGGCTATGCATGCGATGTTTCTATTTTCTGCACTGGCAAGGTGGGCCTGGGGGCTGGAACATTGACGCACAGTCATATTCTTGATGGTAATACAAGAGCGGGCTTGCAGTACTTTGCGAACATTGGCAGATGTGATGACAGCGGCGCCGCAGCGGATCTTTTTTAACATTAAAGGGAAAAAAGACAATGTTATGGCATACAATTGAAATAACTAAATGCCTCGCGCCGGAATTCGTATCAGGCCATGGCCAACTCAAAGTGTGCCAAGCACACAGATAAGTTTGCACCATCTCACCTCACGTGCATTGCAATTTCGCCAACGGACATGAGTGGGAATCGACCCACCCACGTCAAAATTAGCGAAGCAGCCACGAACATGGACATGCACCACACCAGGCCGTAATCCTCTGCACCTCTCAAGACACCAGCAAGCAGCAAGCAATTAACATGGCACAGCCGGCAGCGCAAACAGCGCCCAAAAAGCGCCCATCTTCCCCGCTGGTAACGGCATACCTGGTTCTCTACAACACTCTCTCTGCGGCTCTGCGAGCCTTCATCACTGTCCGCACCCTCCAGCTGTGGTCCACCAGCGGCAACGATGCGGTTTGGCAAGAGCTGAATCTCTGGGCGAAATGGAGCGAAACGTTGGCCTCTGTGGAGATCATCCACGCAGCAACCGGCCTGGTTCGTGCCGCACCGCTTACCACGGCCCTGCAGACCTCTGGCCGCAATACCATTGTCTGGGCCATTACCAGGAACTACCCGGACGTCGCCGCCCGTGAGTGGGCATACGCTTCCATGCTGGCCGCCTGGAACGCTGCGGATACCGTGAGGTATACTTATTTTGCTCTTGAACGAGCGACAGGAAGTGTCCCAAGCTTCCTGCTGTGGTTGAGGTATGCATTCTTCTGGATTGCTGACTCCGTGGTTGGAAGAAAATTACAAAAAAGCTGACTTGCCGTGAAGATACAATCTCTTTATCGTGCTATATCCGATCGGATTCCTGTCCGAGGCATGGATCGTGTACAATGTTATTGAGCCATCGCAGGCTCGAAATCCATGGTACCAGTACCTCCTTTGGTTTGGATTGTCTTTGTACCCGCCAAGTAAGTGAATTACCTATTTAGTGTCTCGTCTTATTGACAATTTGCTACACAGGCTCTTATGTTCTCTATGGTCATATGCTCAAACAACGATCAAAGTCTCACCGGCAGAAGAAGGATTAATTCTATAATAGTTTGGGAAGTGTGGAGGCGGTATGTCATTACTGAGTATCAGTCAGTTAATTGAGGCCAAGATTGAGAAATTCTCCCATACATGATCGTAAGAACGTGAATACAAATACAAATAGCCACAAACTCGATCAAGCTTGATTTAGAGCCATTTTGCTAAATTTCTCCTCTTTCACTGAGTTTGTTTTAATTTAATCAACGCCGCTGAGTGCACATTTTCCAGGGCCTGTTCACGACCCGGCTGACCCGGCTTAGCAAGGAGAATGCTTACATGTGGGTTTTAACCGGAGGGGGCTGACCGACCCAATGTACTACTCTCACGATTGATATCAGAATGAGTCGAAGTTAGTAATGGCAGTTTTTCCTAGGCAAGACTGAAATGAATTACTCTAATGCGAAAATTTTGTATTCCCTTGAAAGGATTACCACTCTATTGTACATTGCAGCGGGCTCCAATCACTCGTCCATTTCATTGCTCCCATCGTTACGATTACAACAACCAACCCGCTTACCACAGTAATAGACCCGTAAATGTAAGCATGAACCCTACGAAGTGCACAGAGCTCGTTGATAAAGGTACTTATGGTAGTGAGGCAGCCGCAGAAACCATCTATGACGCCTTGTTGAACCTGGCATGGTAAATTACCTCCACCTACCGGCGATCGCTGAATATCCCAGACCATCGCTAAAACTAACGTCCCGAAGATGTTGCTGATGTATGTGCCTATTGGAAATGCGGGTTTCTTGGCGTTGAGATTGATGTTCAAGTAGAAGCGAAGCAAGGATCCCAAGGGCGAGAAAACAAGCGAAAACAGCATCTTGCCACGCCAGTCATGGTAGGGTGTCAACACAGCCAGGCATATACAGGCGACCCATGCCAAAGCTGCCAACGGGATCACCCAGCGGTTGGCCCAGAACATGAAGGCCTCGGGGAGTCGATACGGCCTAGTCTGCACCAAGATGGCAAGGTGTGCACCCATTTTGAGGCTGGCCACCGAAATTGACAGAGACACAATGAGGACGGATAGAATAGCCATGACATCTTCCCCGGCACCCCGATTGGATAATGAAGACTCGGCATTGCCCTGGTAAGCCAACGTATTAGACAAAGCGAGAAAGCAATCTTTCATTAGACCTGAAAACGTGGTTAATGACCCACAGAACCCAACTGCCAGTCCGATGTGGAAGGGAACAGGGGTTTGTGGAGGTTGCTTGTCTACCTTGGCTCGCTGACTATCATCCGATGGCTCATCGTTATCCGCGATCCGCGGTAGAGTGACAACAGGATCCAACACTGGTGGAGGCCGTGATATACTCCGTTTCAATGGCGGATGATTGAAAAGCGCTGCACCCTCGGAGAGAAACCCAAGTACAAAAGTGCCGGCAAAGTTTGGCCACAGAGATGTCCAAATGACGGGAGCGTGAACGAAGCTGGTGAGACTGGCCAGCCCTTCGCGAGCCAGGACTCCCAGAAAGGAGAACCAGATCAGGTAGCAAACGGTTGAAGCCTTTCCCAATATTGGTGCTTTTCTCGTTTCATCGCGATTGATTGTTGCGTGCTCCTGTCTTGACTCCAGATCGTTCGGTCGGTGCTCGATGCTATTGTCCACTAGGGGTCCCGACCGTATTTCCGTCAGGTTCAAATAGTTTTCTGGCATGGCAGGAAATTCCGTCTCGGTCTCAGATCTCGAATCGTCGTAGTAGCCAGTACTAGCTACGCCCTCCAGAGTCGAACTGCCAGTTTCACGCCCATGGGAGCTCTTCCTTTCCAACCCCTTCGTTTCGATTTCATCTGCTAATGGTTTTTCATGCCCAATGTAAAGACCGTCAGTGATCCCCGTGATTTTTGGCGCCCGGGATGCCCTTGATCCTTGGGAAAGGTCGTTCGGTAGCGAGTTGTGTCGCAGTAAATCTAACCCGTTTGGGCCTCGAACGAGGGTTTTATTCTCTTGACGAAATTCTTCGAAAGACGACATGATAGCTTGTTGAGTATATTTCACTAGGAATAAAATGGTCATCTTGTGCTGGAGCCGCACGCCGGGCATTTTGTAGCACGATGGCCATGTGCCGGGGGGGGATGGGGCCGAAATTAGGCTGGGCTCCGATCCGACATAACCGACAGATCCGTCCTTCCTCCACTGGGACTACCAACATCATCTATCTTAACCATGCCCGAGCCGCAATGCTAGTCCGTTTGCTTTGTGAGCCGCCCGAAACGGGTATCAGCCCCTTGCCATTCAGGCCTGACCCGCAATAGCTGGGTATGACGGGCTGAATTAACATTATTGATATGAGTGTGTCACAGGATTCGAATCAAAAACTCCGGGGCCCTCGCTTAGCTGCGATAATACAACTTTCACGTTGAATAGTTCCTTCCATTGAAAACAAGATTGAAAAAAGGTCAAAATTAATAATTTAATGCATTTACGTGTCTCGGATATCTTCTCAAAATCACATTAATTCCACAGCCAGTCCTAAATGGTTTTACATCCTAAAATTCCTGCTCCGTGCGCATTTCTGATGGTCCTTGAGCTTGAAGATACGGTTGAGCGACGCCGGAATTCTCTGCCATTGAGTTAAATACTTGATTCGACCAAGCAAGGGACTCGAATGAACTTGGCGCAAAATCAGAATACATTAACCTTGCTTCCCAAGGCTCAGAGACAGTGTAGTTGGAGGATGACACCACTTCCAGCCCGTTCGGGCTTGTATTCATGCTGGAGCTCATTTGCGGTAACAGCTCTGGAATTTGCCCGCGATGGTCAACTTCTGGCACAGAGCTGGGAAAACTGGATGGGGTCTGGTCCGATTGATCTTCGAAACCTCTCCGCTCCGCTACCGCAAGACTGAGGTCCCGTAGCCTTCTAACCATGCACGCAGCCGATTTGGCCCCATCTGAATGCCCGCTGAGAGACTCAAGCACGTCTAGACAAGTCTCAACTTCCTCGGGCAATGTGTCAAAATCGCCAGCTGTAGAGGCCAGTTGCGGAAAAGCGTGGGCAACTGTCAAAATGGAGCTAGCGCACACGATGCAGGAAATGATCTGCCACCACGGGTAATCGTGGACAATCTCTGTTACATCCTGGACGTGATGAAAAAGTTGAGCAGTGCGGCGCGCTTCGCTTATGCATACGCGCCTGCAGCGGTACACATGCTCAAGCTGATCCTTGGAAACAGCCTCTGCAACAAGCCTGTCTTCCACGCCAAGTCGGAGATATGGCCGGTGCAGCAGTGCTCGCAAGTGATAGTACTTGACAGCGAGCATATTTCTCTGTCGTTTGAAGACTATTAGTTTGTTATTGAAAACATGCCCGATATCGAATCGCAGATGGCGGGGAAGCCCGTGCTTCCAGGACATTAATTCGCTATCGTAGGTTGTGGTGGTGACGAGGTAGCTGCCAAGTTGCTGGCGTGGTCTGTTCAGTAAACGGAGCACCCGCCCTACAGTACCGGAGAAGTCTATGACAGAGAGAAAATAATCGCCGTTTGATGCTCCATTTGCTTCGGGAGGCAGAATACCTTGACCTTCCCAATCGTACTCGTCAACCTCGCTATCATTGAGCGTTTTTGGTCGCGGGACGTGAAAATCCTCCTCCAAGGTTGCCGGGGGACGGCCCAGCTGCAATGCCACGAGACGATCCAGAACGTACAAAGAGTACCAGGTTCGACGCTGGATCTCCAGCTGCCCAGGCAGAGGAAGCCTGGGAGTTGGCAATGAAGAGGACGGCGCAAACCCAACATCTTGGTGATCAGCATGCAAGCCGAGGCATTGGGCAAGACGGACCGCTATTCCTAGCGTGACCCAACATCGATCCGTCTTGGAAGTCGCTAGCAAATAGAAGCATTGCGCTAAGAGGGCTGATACTTGAGTGATGGACGACTCGAGGCGTGTGAAATCGGTGAGAAGGATAGAGCGATGGAAGCACTCTTGATGCAGGAGCTCAGTTGTTTGACAACTGAGGCTAAATGTGTCATAATACACGCTGATGGCGAGGACTCCGTATATAAGAGAAAGCCACGTTGATGTCAGGCCTTCGTCATTGACGCTCCCGTCGTTGCCTGGAGCAGACAACAGTCTCTGATACCGAGATTCGAGTGAGCGTCGGGGAACAAACGGATAGGCGATGTGGATTGTGGAAAAGTAAACCGACAAGTAGTCCTTTCCGACAATGGCATCGGGTAGTGTAAGTATCCAGCGTCCTACGTTTAACAAGGGCGTTGAGCGGGCGTCTTGGTCGTACATTTCCATCGCGTCCACGGCTGCGGGACGATGGCCACCATTGAGAATGCCGAAATTCTGACTTTCAGCTGCTTTCAGGGTCTGCGAAGCCAAGTTAAGAAAGTGTATGTCGCTTCCCTCTCCGAGGTATCGCGAGGTTGGCGAGCACGCCGCTGAAGGGCCTGTGCTGTCCTCTTGGCCACTGCTGCGGGTTTCTGCTTCGCGCAGCCTGCTCTCGGTGACGCGATCGTGTATCCGAGAAAGAAGATGCTGGACATCCTCAAGAGCTTCCTTGGGAAGGTCAGCGCAAAGATGGTGTATCAGCGCCTCGTATCCTCCCAGGGCGGCATCCGGGGGATCGGTTGGAGAGGGCCCGCCGTCTTCTCGACCTGCGCCCTCGAGCTGTGACCGCTTTGAAGCTCTCCACGAGCAGGTAAACCCGTAGCCCTCGCAGCGCCCGCACACGGGTCGCCTGTTGTCGCACTGAATGGCAGCGGGCTACCGTCAGTCATGTCCTGCTGCATCGCGCTGGGGTTGAAGCCGGGATGGGATCCACCTTGACTTTTTTCAGGCGGCAGCTCTCGCACGCCACCGTGACTCGCTTTCGTTTGAGCGGAGGCTGCTGATCCGGCTCTTCTTCCATCCTATCCGGGCGCCGGGCGAGCTCTTTGGCACCAATGTGCTAGTAATGCTGCGATGGACCACTTGTGTTGGGGGATGGGATGAGTACCGGCCGCCAAAGCGGATATGGCGGGGCTATATAAATTATAGCCGTCGTAAAAGTAACAAGGTGGTACTGCCATGTCGGTCAGGCCACTGACGTCAAATGGGACAATAGACACATTTGAGTTATTATGAACTTTCTGTTGCATATTTCTATTTGAGGCTGCTTTCACTATTCTTTTTTATGGCCGCTGGCTCTATTTCATGCCCTCTTTTCCAAGCTGCATTGATCACTGCCAAGCGGTCCATGCATGGAGAGTGCTGAGGCTGAAAAAACTCAACGTCGCCCCTTTCAAACTCTGATCTTGGATAAGAGTGGAAAAAAAGAGGGGTTTGTTGAACCCTTTGGAAGTGAATGCTGCGTACATGCGACAAGTTGATTGAGTTCGATGCTCGGTCTCGGTTCGACCGACATACCCGTTGTACCCGTGAGATCCGGGTTGAGTGGGCCTTGGTGTGTACGCACATGTGTGCATGGGTTGTAGCGAATGCCGCCAGATCCGATCCGCGCATTGAGCAGAACCCATGCCCAACAGCCATGGTCTGTCGTAAGCGAAAATTATCTCCTCCTTAATTCTTGGTTGGATTTACAATGCTAAACCCAATTTATCACAGTTGGCAAACAAAATTTTATCCAAGAAAGACGGCCGTCGTGGGCTATGCAACCGTTTAGGGATGCCTTCATGGGCATTGTTGACCCCGATTTTGGACACAGCATGGGTGCCGTTTATATCAAGTCCCAGTAAACAGGCTGCTTCCACTTTGGGTCCATTTCTCCAGTATCAACTTGGTTGAAAAAGAAAAGTCTGGAACATCGTATAGAAACAGTACAGGAATTCACAGATGTCCATCTCTTTTTGATGGGTTTATCCCAGGTAAGTAGCTTAAGCGACAACACTCTGAGTAGGCACATAAAATGCAGTTGTCCGTTTCGTAGCCTCCCGAGCTACCTCTGGGCTCTCGCCTCCTTTGACGGCAGCTTCGCCCCATCTCTCGCTGCACCGAGTCAAATACTTTTTCGTCTCTTCGTTTGCAAACCACTCCTGGCCGACCTTGATCCCTTTCAGATGGTATCCAAGGCCCGCAAACGACATTTCCCAACCAACACCCCCAGCCCCGGCCCCGTACTCTTCCCAGTGCTTGTTGACGCGCGAGGTGTGTGAGAGCTCGAGGCGAGATGCGTTCTCGCCGACCTCGTCAATAGAGACCTGGACCCGGCTGGTGTCGCCGCCAAACTCCCACGTCACGAGAAACTTGGACGGCGGGATACATTCCTCAATGGTTCCGCTCGCGTTGTTCTCGATCTGGAAGCGGCCGTTCACGTGGAGGTCGCCAGACACAGGCGAGAAGAACTGTTTGATGCGGTCGGGGCTTGTGCAAATTCCCCACAGCGCCGGCTTGTTGATGGGGAAGGTCTGCCGGAGCGTGATGACGTGGCCTTCGCCTGAGCTGAGCGTCGTCTTTTTGACAGTTCGCTCCACTGCCGCGAGCTGCTCGTCAAGATCCATGACGATGATCAGAGATTATGATGGAAGAGCATGGCGGGGAAACACGGCTGTAGTCCCCGCAGCTTATGAGGGGCTTGCGCGCGCCGCTTTTCGCCATGACCATTGATTTAGTCTTGACACAGATATTGCTCCTTGATTGGTCGCTTTCACTATCCCGATGTTTTTATTGGCCGTGGCCCCCTTTTCTCTCCATCTTCCTATTCATCATGTGTAGATGGTAAATATTATTTTCTTGTATATCTAGCCAATTTGCGTCTATCTTTCTCGGTCTAGTGTTTGTAAATGGCAAGGCGCTGACATATTCTCGGGCAGAATTTTATGCTCAATGACGTATTCAATACGCAAATCCACCCCTGTAATAAGCCTGTTTATAGTTTTTCTTGGGCCTTCCTTTTACTGTTAGCCTTGGATTTGGGGATCATGGCACAGGTTTGGTTGCAGATGGCAACGACCTCTGAATTGTCATTGATGATCAAGGTTTGTTGACCAAAGGTCATGCCATGTAGCCTGTTTAGTTTTGATCGCATGAGTAGCCATTCTTGGCCTTCAAACTTTTCGCAAAATTGTATGTAGTAAGACAAAGTTGGCATCTTGTACTTGAAGCTGGTTTCCAGTGGGCTCTCTTCAAAATTCAGGGTTAATCCAGGAACCTGGAAATGTGATGTCAGCCACTGGATATCGTTCTGCCGTCCGACTAAAAGACGGCTGTTTACACTAATATCTGGGGGTTCGTACCAGATCCGATATGACGGGCAAGTGCTCCCACCTGAAATTGCTTTCATCATCCAACTTGACCCACTGGTCTCGCGATTGCTGACCGCCGAATTTCTTGCTCCAAAATGGATTAGGGCCGTCATCAGGAGCAAGATGTCTCACAACAGATGCAGGTGGGTTGAAGTAGTAGTAAAGGCCACTACCCCACCGCACACACTCCTTGGCACGGTCTGGGAGTGTTCCAACAGCAGGCTGGATGCTGTTTTGGCCTTCAGGGTGTTTGAGATTTCCAAGCCGGATAGTCGCGATGCTATATGCCTTCTTTTCATTTTTATCGGCGGGCACCATTTCAGCCTGAACGGTAGCCTGCGTTTTTCCCACTTGACGCATCTTGAGGGTGATATGGTATGGCCCTGGAGGCAATGGCTCGAGGAACTCGACACTTGCGCTGATTGGGTCCTGGAATAAGCTCTCCCCATGTTCAGACTGAACGTGTCGTCGCGCTGTTGATATCATGACTGCCACACAGAAACCCCCATGGGCGGCTAGAGTTCGACCAGCTTCATTTTACGTTCATTAGCTTATCGGCATGGGCCAGAGAAACGTTTGTCCTCACCATTACCGCACCAGTCAGGAGGTACGACCCCAGCGTATCTGCATTCGTCGTATCCATCAATTCGACTAGTCTTAATAGCTTCGAAGAAGGGTTTTCTTGGGAAAGGAAGCGGCTTCCAATCAGGCGTGATGCTCAGGTCAGAGTTGGGTAGATCGGCAACGCCCATGGTGTCGTTGTCATGTAGTCTGAACTCGGCTCAATTCTCGATATACGGGGCTATCGAACACGCTGCGGGCTTGGTGTTTACGTATATATATGTACATACACTAAATTGCTTTCGCCATCACTCGTCTTTCTCCTATGCGTCGAAAATACCGACGGTGTTTCAAGGCAGGAAGCTTTGGCTGCAGTATTGCTCAAGTTGAGGCCATCGCCCGCTATGAGCATAGTGGTCATAGCGACTAGCGCTGCCGCCATAGCACGCAGGGTCTTGTAGTTTTATTAGGCTGGCCTAAGCGATGAAGGAATTTTCTGACAATCGGTGTGCTATTAATAATTCCCACTGCATCGACCAAAGTCTAAACAAGCCGTCTGCTCAGAGTCGGAATTGCGACAAAAAAATATCGTAATTGTACATTCGAGGATCGCAATCTGGCGGCTGCACCTAACACGTTGACCCTGTGGTTCATTTGTTCACATTCACTGGAGCGATATTCTAGGGGGCTGGCTGACTAAACTGGTAAACGGAGGATCAGCAAACGCCAATTACTCGGTTGACTCTTGTCGAACGAGCCAATCTAATTGACATTGATGTTTGAGACGTGCAAAGAACGCGTTTCCAATCAGTACGCGAGCTCTTCTTTCCGTGGATGCAAATTTATACTTTTACATTAGTCGGCATCTTCCGTTGTGTTTCCAGTTTAAAGTTTACGCGATGCGAACTAAGTTTCATCGCGTGAGCTGGGACCAAGTTTGGGGACGCTCTCTCACTTCCACAATGCCCCTATCAGAGGCAGAAAAACACCGACGGCATTTTGACGTGTGTTTGATCTTTGGGGTAAAAGGCAATCTCATGCAGCTGTCATTGGGTCGATTCTAGGCTTTATGTTTCTGGGGTGTGCCTTCTTGGCCTTCAGTATTGGCTCTCAAGTTCAAGATGCTTGCCAGAACAAGGGCGGATCTATAAATGATGACCAGTTTTTTTTTTGTGGCAATAACCTGTGCATTCAAAGAGAGTGTGGAACTTTGCCGGTTCTAGGATTAGACCCATAGGAAATTGGGCGCTTGGGAAATTCTTGGACATCGCGAGGCTACTTCTTGATGGTTGTGGTATAGCGAACTTGGTGGAGCCGTCTGACGGAATCAGGATCTTCTCGAAGCCCACCTGCGCGTCCTGCAGCGTTACGACGTTGGATGCAACGCTGCTGAAGCAATTGACTCGCCAATTAACGGGCCGGGCAAAAATAAGGAAAACTAACAGCAGAACTATACGAAAATGTCCACCAATCCCCACAGCCATAGGCCTTTAGTTTCTAGTTAGGTGCTTTTGCTTATCTAGGCAGTGTATTAGTCATTCCACGTTGCTGGATTTCCGCCGCGACGGCGGAGTTATTTCAACCACGGCGCTACTTTGGCCCCACTGCAGCTCGCAGGATGGCTTCCTGACCAATCGACGTGCCCGTTGGCCTCGCACGTCGGTTTTGCGCTTCGGCCCTTGGCATGGCGAGAGTTCTGCGTCGACTTAGTAAGTACAGTCAGTCTGGCGGCCTCGATTCTCCCAGTTTTTCTTTGCCCCGACGCGCACTCACTCTGACGAGTTTCACGGACATGGACGTTGGACAAGCCACCGAGCCGGACAAGATGAGTGCGCCGTCGCCGCTGAGGCAGCGAAAGCTCCGAAAGGGTGCAAACAGCTGCTGGGGCTGCAAACGGAGAAAGATCAAGTGCATCTTCAAATCCGCTGCGGACTCCGTCTGCGAAAACTGTCAGCGCCGGGGCACGCACTGCGTTGGCCAGCAGTATCCCGAGGACCTGTCCGGCCCACAGAAGCTCAAGGGCGACCGCCTCGGACAAATCGACGACAGAATGGTCCGAGTCGAAGCCATGCTCACCAGACTATCCAATCAGGGCCCCAAGAAAACACCACCAACTGCCTGCCAGGACGCCGGCTTGCACCACCAAGGGTCGCCATTGATAACAAGCGCTTCAGGCCTTGCTTCGCCAGGACTGGACTTGAGGCTGGCGCCCCATGAGACCATCTCAGGGACCCCTGCTGTAGGTCGCTCGCTTGGCAAGAGAACCATTCTGTCAGCTAACATTCATTCAGTGCCAGGCTACTTCAGCAACTTGCCCTGCCGTACTAACACCAGAATCCCAAGCCACGTTTTCGTGCCCAGGATTGTCACTGGAACACAGGGAGCTGTCCAAGGCATTGCTCGCGGCATACCCTTCCCAGCCAGATATCAATATTATCTGCCAGGCTAGCCGAAGAATCTCCATATTTTTTCATGAAGTCAACACCAAATCTCATGAACGTTTAATACACGGCGGGGCCAACACATCATTCCATGATACCACGCGCCCCGATACCAATACTCACCCGGTTGTCCTCGCCAGACACACGCTCAAATTCACAACGCTTTTGCAACAGCTGAAGTGGTCTGGAATCGATGGGCTCTCGGAGGGTCTTTCGGCAATTACAACAAGGCTGTCCACCGCAGTATCGCAACTCATTACATGTAATGACGACCTCGTCGGGACCATCGAAGGCCTCGAGTGCATGCTCCTCCAGGGCGTTGTTGAGTCGAATCATGGGAATCTTCGACGGGCATGGGTTGCACACCGAAGGGCATTGTCACTTGCACAACTCATGAGAATAAACAGGCCCCACCATCCTCCAATTCAACCCATTGATCCAGGTACCAAAACAGACACACGATTCTTATGGTTTCGAATCGTCTATATGGACAGATTTCTCTCCTTACTGCTGGGTCTGCCACAGGGCACCCACGATATCAGCATGGCATCCGATGAGGCCTTTGCAGCTGACACTGTCATCGGCAAGCTTGAGCGTACCCACTGCGCCATTGCCTGTCGTATTTTAAGGCTGGACGAGGATTATTCATCGACCAATGAATACTCGGCCATCAGAAAGATTGACGCAGACCTTTTGCAAGCTGCTAAGAGCATGCCCACCAATTTTTGGATGCCGCCCACTTTCTTTGGGTTGGAGAATGATAAGGAAAAGATCTTTTGGGAGACATTGCGTTTGGTGGACCAGCTCGTCCATTACAGCCTTCTCACCAAGCTTCACCTACCATATTTACTTCGTTCTAACCAAGATCGGAAGTACGAATACTCAAAGATTGCGTGCATTAACGCCAGTCGCGAGATTTTGATACGATTTATTGCTTTTAGAACCTTTAACCGGATCGTTTCTTGCTGTCGACCCCTCGACTTTTTCTCCTTGATGGCTGCCTTATCTCTTTTGCTTGCTCACCTCGAGAGTCACCAGCGTCAAGAGGCCGATAACCTTTTGGCCCACCAACGACTGAGCGATCGCGCAATGATGAAGCAGGCTATTGATGGCATGGTTGAATTGCGCAAAGCCAACGATGATTCCTTCAGCGACGAGTGCTTGAGGCTGTTGCAGCGTTTGATGATCATAGAGGAACAAGCCGCAACGGGAGAGGGGGATTATCGAACTCGGAGCGAACATGGCGATGAATCATCTGAAGAGGAGGATGAGAGCATCATTTTCCGAATGGCGGTTCCATACTTTGGCGTTGTGAAAGTAACCCGAGAAGGTGGTTTGACGCGTGAAGAGCCAAAGGTCGCTAGGAGAGTTGCCACTGGTCCAACCGGATCGGTGCATACAGCTGGCGGGTTGGTCAACATGGGTGAGGATAGCCCATCAGTTTACGCCGCAGACCGCGATTTTGAGCTGCACACCGTGGAGCAGTCGGAGAGAAGATCATGGGTAACTAATGAGAACATGTACGCGGGTGGTCTACCCCAAGGTGGACTGCAAGAACCCATCATCGACGACCAGCTGGAATCACAGTTCTCGAGACCAGACACCCTAGAACCTGATCTACACGATGATTCTCAGCCTGGTGTCATGGCAAATATGGAACATTGGGCTTTTCAGGGAGTCGACATGTCGTTCTTTGATTGTTTGATGAAATCTGCAGATCAATCTGATTTGCTGTAAACAGACGGCAACCTGTAACATAAATGATGAGAGGGAGTCTTGAAATGATTTACGATTGACATAGTGTACAAAAATATTCAGCACCATTGCATCGAGCACAAGTGGAGTATGCCTGTTTTTTTTTATCAGGTCTGACTAATCTTTCCTCATTTGGCCCTTTGATCATACCATTGCCAGCACATTGCATGAGACTATACCCTATTCGATAACCTACCGAAATATACAAAGGCCTCAATGCAATTTCTCACCCCGCACGATACGCGGTGCGCGTATGTATCTGCTCGCACGAGGGGTGTGTCCGCCTGACCATGAGGCTGATCAATACCCGAACTCTAAAAATACACGAGTTTCTGGGCAAGCGTCCCCCCTATGCAATCCTGTCTCATACTTGGGGCAAGGATGAGGTATCCTTTCAGGATTTCCATACTCCAGGAGTAAGAGAAGTGAAACCTGGATATGCAAAGATTGTGGCTACGTGCAACCAGGCAAGAAAACAGGGATTGGAATACGCCTGGGTTGACACTTGCTGCGTTGACAAGACCAGCAGCGCAGAACTCGGCGAGGCAATCAATTCAATGTTCAAGTGGTATCAGGACTCTTCCGTGTGCTATGCTTTTCTCGAAGACGTGGGTAGACTGCAGGATTCGTCGTCTCAGTCCAATATTCTCCGTATTGGAGAAGTTGGTCTCGGTCATAGTAGATGGTTCACCCGCGGGTGGACATTGCAAGAGCTGATTGCTCCCAAAAACGTCGAATTTTATAACCAAGAGTGGAAAAAGATAGGAGAGAAGAGGTCCTTGGCTGAGGAATTACAAACAATTACGGGAATCGACACATTCGTTCTCAAAGGCGGACCCCTCCACCAGGTTAGCGTGGGGAAGCGCATGAGCTGGGCGAGCGGGCGGCAGACGAGCCGCGAGGAAGATGTCGCGTACAGTCTTCTCGGTATTTTCAACGTGAACATGCCGCTGATATACGGTGAAGGTTCAAGGGCTTTCCTGAGGCTGCAAGAAGAAATTCTTCGGCAATCGGATGATCATACTCTGTTCGCGTGGCACGCAACTCCCTCCGAGATGAAGCAGAATCCTCTCATGGGGTTTTTTGCCGCATCCCCACTACAATTCCGAAATTATCGAGGCAATCTCCGAGATATCGATACAACCAATGGTCTAGGACGGGGAGCCGCTGGAATGGCAATGCACCATATCGTTCGAGTTTGGGACAACAAAGCGCCTCAAAATCCCATAACACTGACAAACAAGGGTATCAGGTTTACGTCTCGAGTGTTCAATCTGGGTTCCAAGCTATCTCATGAGCTGATGATTCTGATCCTCAACTGCTCCCCTGGCGGGAATCCGTTCCTCATGACGGGCATCTACATCAGACGACAGAGGGACGACTGCTACGCCAGGTTCAGGCCCGACCTGCTGGTCGAAGTTAGAGTCGGAGAGCAGGAGTTTGAAACGCAAACCATTCACGGACTAAGATCGACCGCGGACGTTGCCGGGCACTACTACGACGAGCCCTGGACAAGTTCGGCCAAGATCTCCCAGGAGGCTTCGTACGATGAAATGCACGGATATTTAGAGGGTTCCGAATCGATCCAGGACCGATACAAGTACGCCGTCCATATGAACAGGTCATCATTCATAAAATGGACCTTCTTCGGTCAATATCACCTCGACGCGATATTCATCGGCAACGGGCTCGGGCATCTGCGCTTCTTCCGGTTCGACTCCCAGGAGCACCAGGACCTTGTCATAAAAACCCACCCGGGATTCACGGGTATGCTCGTGATGAAATCTGCGAGAAACCCGTCCGATCTGCTGCTCGTGTTTGTTGCGGCAGACGCGCGAGGCGACCCCGAGGCTCTCTGGTGCGATGCTATTGGCATCCGGGAAGAAAACTTTGCGCAAGGCTTCAGTCAAGTTTTGCACTTTTTCGCCACGGTTCCCAGGCTTTCCTCGGGCGTCGATAGAACCGTCAAGCTCCCTGGAAACATGCTCCAGGTGCGGGTTGCCGTCGAGCCAACGCGGGTGGCGGACTTGCCGATGCATTCGCTGAGAATATCAGGGCCTTGGCCCATTTCCCTGTGGGACTGGATACAGTTGAGCTATCAGTTTTTGCTTCTGACATATGGGTGTTTTGCATCGTATTTTCTTGCATTCTACTTCCTATTCTGATCAGTTGGGCGATTGTACATACGTGGTCAAACCGAAGCGCTACAAAGAAATACATGAAACAATTTTTACATCTAATTCTCACAAATTATGCTGTTCAATAAATCTAGATATTTCACTCCAAAAGCACGAGTGCTTTCCAGAAACCATTCTGATATCGCACGCGATTACATATCAGGATACACTCTAGAGGCAGTGAACCTCGACGCCAAAATCTATCATCAAACCCGACCTATTCAGCGCAATCAAGAAAGACCTAATTATGAGAGAACATAGTAAGAAATCCTGATTCCAAATTCTCATACTTCGTGCTCCTTTATGAATTCATAAATATCCTTCTCCACCATGGGCGCCTCCTGAAACTCGTCCTGTATCGCACGTAACTTGGCCCCCAGCTCCTCACTCGGCGTCCACCCCATCAGTGAGGTGACAAGCTGACGCGTCACGCCTCTGTTGCAGTTTGGACATATCAGCCTGGGAGGATGCTTCGGAGCGCTGTCGCAGGGTGCAAAGTAGGCTATGCTGAACCAGCTCGGTTCCCCATCAATTGGGGACTCAAACTTGAGTTGGCAATTGAGCACTGAAGAGGTGAGCTTGGGCATGACAGCGAGTGCTTCCACGTATGCGTCGATGAAAGGCACAAGCGTCTCCTCATTCACTGTGCCTCGAAAGATGTCGACCGGAGTCATATGAGCGAATTCGGCCTCGCTGACAAAATCAAAATCTTCCTCGTGGAGGTGCAAGAGACCATTCCTGGGCTCTGGGCGCCTGGGGCTCGTCACTCTAAAACCCTCGCTCTCCTTAAAGTACCAATCCCCGGACGGCGTCGTGGCGTGGAAGTCGATATCGAGGAACCGCAAATTTGGCCAGGGCGTATCTCTCAACCCTTGCACGGGTCGGAGGATGGAAGGATCTAGAACGCCCGTGATTGCGAGGATGACAAGGTTGTGAGAGATTTCGTGAATCGATGAACTGAGCGGATCGGCAAGTCCGGGCTCGTGCAAGGGCTCCAAGAGAGCTGCTTCATTCCGGTAGCCCTGCGTCCAGAATTCGATGTCGGCCGTCTTCAGCCGTGGCAGAGAAAGCTTCTGGAGGTGCCCTGCGAGCTCGTCGCGATTCCGTTTCCTAATTTCTGGAAACCGGTGCTCATCATCGTACATGTTGAGCACGATAAACTCGAGGTTCGGCATCTTGCTGGCCAGAAGAACATGAACCTTTGGGTAAATATTGCGAAATCCATATCTCGGACCGGGTCGCACCATGGTCAGTTTATCGACTCTTCTGAGCTCCGGTAGCTCATCGGGGCGCGTGAAATCAATGTATGAGTGAAGATATCGGCCCTCGTGAATACACACCTTGGAATCACCCTGGCCCCGACTCCAAGGCGCAACGGTTGATGGCCACGGGCGGTCGCTGGGGGATTCGGGGTAGTTTATCGCCAAATTGAAGGTGTATTCAATTGTACTTGGGTCATCTTCCTCCCATGACTTTAAGGTTTGAAATAGCAGCAAGGTGGCTTGTGTGTAGCACTCATCATTGGCAGCTCGCTCTGTTGGTGATTCTGCACGCAGTGCAGCATCCGCGTCATAGGATGGTAGCAGAGCAGTAAAATTCAAGTTGGACAATATATGTCTTCTTTCAGGAGTGAATATTCGAATAAAATCAGGCAGGTGATCGCTAGTAATGGCAATAGACTTGAACGTTATCCTCTCGACGGCAGCCTGCCAGCGGCGTGAGATGGCGGCGAGAGGTGCGAGCTCCAGCTCGAGTTTGGCGCGTTTTTCATAGGGCTCAGTGGGTTCAGCGGCTTCCGGCAAGATATTGAAGACAATCTGGTCAAATAAATCTTGAGGAAGGGTCTCCATGGCTCAATATTTGGAGTCTTCCAAGAGATGGCTGAACAGCGTGGGATGGCATAGCCCCCCCTCTCGGATAATTTCCGGAATCACGCTGAGCGTGCACTACGACCACGGGCTTTTACTAGTTCACCTTTTAGCATTTTGCAATCCGAACCCGGGCTCGATGTGCATTCTCCGAGTATTAATTTCAAGTGTTGCGATTGGCACGTCGCAAAAAATCGCGCGGCATTTTACTAGACGGCGGTTTCTATCGGGAAGGAAACGTTCACCTGCGACATAACAAAGAGACGGATCTGGCATGGACGAATTTACGCGGCACCCAAGTATATTTGAAGATTACTGGCTTTATTTAGTTCTTTCTATTCTCCTAATCGCATTATTTAAATAAACCCACACTCAGAACACGGGGTAAAATTTGTCATGGCTTGACCTTTATGTGCAGGTTGGCTTTGCTGTGTCGTACACATACTGAGTGCCCGCACATCCACCTACACATCCCTGTTCGCAGTTATAGCTCGTCGTGACAGTGGGCACAGCAGATGGGCAGCCACACTGCGACTTGATGGTCGAAAGCATTTCGCATTGCGGCATCACGCAAGTTGAGCAATGGCCGAGAACGGACGTGACAGTGGGACACGGCGATGCGGCCGCCGTCACCTGGGCTGTTGTCGTTGATGTAGGGATGGCGGTGTTGGGTGTTATAATCCTGTATTGTGTCACGCACATGCTGGGACACTTGCTTTTGGCGCAAGGGTATTTGTCGGTGACAGTTGCAATCTTTTTGGGGCAGTTGGTAGGGTTGCTAACGGTTGAATAGAAGAAGCAGTGGTGGTGGGTGCGGACGCAGGTTGTGCAAACGCCCTTGGTTGTTGTAATGGTGGGACACACGGGGTGTGTTTTAGCCGCTGAGAGAGGGGCCCTGCGATCGTACCGTTAGCTTGGCTGGCTCTGTGAGCTAATCTTCATCATTGCACGCACAGGGCCAATAGCACCGAGATAAAAGCGGACGTGGACCACATGGTTGGAGCTGGTGTGACGGAGCAAGTACAACAACAGGTCAAGAAAACAAAGAGGTTAAGGGAACAAAGAGATCAAGAAAGCTGGGGAATCGATCTGGGATCCCCTTTTTGTTTTCGAATCTGGTCATGCGCAAATTCTCCGCGTTCCCTCCCTCCCGTGTTAAGCTAATGCCGCCTTCTTTTTTGCCAGCTCTGCCGTCGTTTATGCCCAAGCGTCGAGCTGGCCATCTCCACTCGGGTTGGATCTTCAGCCGCAGCAGCGTCCAGGCTTTGCATGATTGCATGCAGTATAATAGACATAAACAGAGCCATGGAACCTTTGAACAGGGGGGAAATGAGAACTAGCGCTAAGATCGATGTCGATTTTCCTTGGCGGCTTCTGTCAGAAGTCCAATCCCGACCGGTTGGCTTTGAGTACACCAAGAGGGATAGATCTACCTCGAGCCCATCGCCACCAACCCGTCCATGCGCTCTTTTCTCGCTAAAAAGGACCGGGCCAAAGTGCAGTCAGGTCAGCTAAAGTAGGTTGCAGGTGTGGCGCCCTATAGCCAGGCTAATGTAGAATGGTGGAAACCGCTTAATACCCTGCATTATAGTAAATGCACCGACTGGCTTGAATTCCAATTGGCACTTGCTGATGCACATCACGAGGGAGCTTTGTCTTGGGGGGGCTGAGCTAAATACTACATTTTCCAAGGTATGAATCGCTATTCAAGCTTCAAATAATGCTTAATTCAGCATATTTGACTTTTTCTTACAACCCATGAGCCCTTTGGGTTCCCAAAGCTGTCGCGACCCCACCTCCAGGATGAATGCCCGTGATCACCTGGCAATAACTAGCCTCACATAACTATTCCCACATTGTTTTTGTAAAGCTTCGAAATCCCATTGTACTTGGGCAATTTCTCCCTCCTCCCTTCAACTTGGTTAGGAGCCCAACCATGAAAATGGTTCCACCCCACTCTTAGCTCTCAACATCAAAGTCCCAGGTTTAGTTCACATCTTCATGACTCCCTCCAACACAGATTCTCCAGAAAGCTACCGAATTGAACATCTGCAAAGGTCGAAAGCCCCACATTTTGATCCCAATGCTAAAAAAACATCGAGAATGACCCAAAATGACATTCGCTATCAACAAGAGCTTTTCACGAGTCCAATGCTGCAATCACATTTCCCAAATCCTGCAAATAAAGCACATACGGCGCGTTTGGTCCACATTTATTCACAGAGCCCGAACTCGGGGTGTGTGAAGAAGACAGCTTCAATGGATTAGATTCAGTAGGTGCGGTTCGCTCCAATGAGACAGCCATCCGGCATATAGGAGTGTAAAACTCCGTTAGTGGCTCCGCAGAAGTGTTCACAGTTCTCACAAGCGCGTCTACAATGGAACAGGTCGTGGGGTTAGGCTACTGCACTGGATGACGATTATCTGTGCGCCAAATGACGAGCCATTTGAGAATGAAAGAGATCTTCTCTTGTCTTGCAGACAAGGCCTGCTCCACAGGGTGGCCGATGATGCGAGGAAGACTACTCCCAAATTCAGCTGACCAGAACAGACTAGGGTGCTGCCTATCATCAAATGGTAGTTTTCGAACATCTGAAATGATTATCTAAGCGCTTTTCCTGTCGCCTTTGTGAATCCATCTGTTAGTCGAAATGCCACCTTGTGCTGAAGTCCTCTCCTCCATTTGACGACATCTGACCGACTGTGACGAAAATAATAAGCATCCACAACTGTGTGTCATGATATTCTCTTAGATAACTGACCGAGTGTGGGCTTCCCTTTTGTTCAGTCTTCACTGTTCCAGGTTTTCGTCCCATCCACAGCTTGTTTACATCTGGGTGAAGGATGGGATTGAACTGGTTATGGGCTCCCGAGTACCATTGTAAATATGAGTAAAATCACTCAAAAGCTCCAATCAGAATGCTACTAGCATCCCCCAATTTGCTAGCCCTGTTTCAGGATCAAAGGTCACGAGGCAGACAAAACACAACCGAAATCCAGCCCTTATCAGCATAATTCAAGTTATTGAAAATGTAAAAGTAACCTCAGCAGTATAAGTCCCTAAATTTAACAACTCTCCACTATTCAAACTAAACTAGTGTCTCAATTCTCATGAAATTAAAATGTTGGCCACTCATTGGTATACATAGAGCGCTCCGTCGGCACCACGGTGGAAAACTACCGGCGGATCACCACCAGCAGGGTGAATGACTGGCGAACCGGTCGTAATCCCACCAAGAGAAGTCCACTCGCCCCAAGCCGTGTAATCCTGGTCCCACAGTCTGACCCAGATCTTGTTGTCGTTGCCCTGCCTGGCCAAGATGATGTTCTTTCCGCCCCAGCCAACAGCCGCAGGTCGTGACAGCACGTTTCCTGAGGACGACAGTTGCTCCCAATCCGAATCCCAGGTACCATCTACCCACTTCTTGTGTTGGACAGAGTCGTCCGGGGTCCTGACGAAGACATCCAGACGCTTTGCGCCGAAGGAAGTGACAGTGATGTTATCCGAGACTACCCCACCCAGGGAGGTCCAGCCTCCCCAGGCGATGCCGTTATATGACTTGACCCAGGGCTGATTGTCATATCCTCGCACAAAGACATCAAGTCTGTTCGCGGTACGAGAGATGGCCGTGGGGGCACCAAGAATGTCCGCACCCAGGACTTGCCAGTCAGACCAGACGGTACCGTTCCAATACATGTGGATTAGTTGGTTGGACATGTTTCGAGCGAAGAGGTTGAGCTTCCCCCCATTCATAGAAACAGCGCTGATGTCGCTGTTGACGACGGCAGTGCTGCCGAGGCGCTGCGAGCCGTTCCAATTGCTGCCATCCCACCACTTGTGGTAGCAGGCACCGTCGAATCCGACGCAGAACAAATCGATGCGGTTGGGACCCCAAGAAACAGCCGAAATGTTTCCGTAGACCGCGTCATTCCCCAGGTCCTGCCATCCCGACGACCAATCACCATCGCCATCCCGCCATTTGTTGTAGATGCGGTTGTTCTTGCCCTTAACAAAGACATTGGTATGTTTTCCCCACGTAGTAATAGCAGGGGTTCCTAGTTCCATGATGAGTACAAAAAGTGTTGCAAGAAAAGTCCTATCAGCATACCGGAGAAGGATGCATCAATTTTGGTCCAGTCAGACATGATGAGTTTCTTTGTTTGCAAAGACTTGGAAGATTTGGTTTTTGAGAGGGATATTTGTTCTTGGTCGAGTATGGATGCAATTTGTTGAGGAAGCATCTTTCTTCTGACTGGGGCAATGTGCTGAATTTATTCTCGAGCCTGTCATGGAGTATCCAGTTTCTATCTTTAGCTGAGGTATACGGACTGCAACTCCCAGATGCAGCTAAATCCAAAAAAACAGTCCTCAGCAAGCCACAAATCGATAGTTTTCACATTGGGTTGCGCGTGGACCTACATGTTCGTTGGTCAAACAATCCTCTGCGGGTCGTGCTCAAACCGTTTTCACTAGGATTGAGGCGTCTCCTTTAGCCAGCCAAGGGCTCTCAGCCAGCCACGAGTTCTTGACTGATCGTAGGGGCCCCCCCCTTGGTCCTATTAGGGACTTCAAATTTTAATGAGTCTGTGAGTGAAACCACACATATTGTGCATAATGCGTGAGCATCGCGGTCCGTGGAACGAGTGTAAGTCCTAGTTCTTGACAATGGGGAACTTGTTTGACCTGGCACCGAAATTCGGTGCAGATTAGCCATCGCACCACCAGCTCCCTCAAAATCCTTCGCTTTGATTTATTCTCTTCCTTCCTACAGTGTCACTGTCCTCTTTGAACTGAACCGCCCTGGTTGCCGATGAGCCCATGACCTTTGACTCAGTACTTTGCATTGTGCATACGGAGCGGCAAAACTCTCTTGCGAGAATATATTACAAATATTCTTGAAGTGACTTGTTTCTTACGGCCTGTTTTCAGTGATAGCTTCCGGTATGGTCAGCATTCAGGCAGCCATGAGCGCCTCCAATTCGCCGATCCTCTCCCGTTTATGATTGCCAAGTCTTTCGGCTGGAAGGTCTTGTGATGTCGTTGAGCTAAGTTGGAGTTCTCAGCTCGCCACAATGACTCGTGAGGTGGGGGGGGAGTCTTGGCAGTCTATACGAATCAACAGGACTTGCGAAGAAGAGTTTACATAATGGCCGTGTATCCCTGTTGGGATGGAGATGCCGCCGCCACCTGCACAATATGTGGACACTGACGGACGAATTAGAGCCACTAAAAGCCGGGAACCGAACACCTCTTCGCTCATATTCATTAGCATCCGCCGATAGGCAGACTCCATGACGAAGAATGAGAAGAATGAGCTAGAATGCAGATCCACCTTGTAGACAACGCAGATACTTAACATTAGCGGATAGGCCGTAGCAAAACATTGTTCACTGCAAGTATAAATATGATTGAAAGAATTCTTGGATGTCGGCTGGCATATATGGTTAGCTCGATCAAAGTCCAGCACGCCACTTTTGCAAGACCCCTGCAGCCTGCAGTATTAAGAGCTTAGAGATCAATGTAAAGTCAACATCCATCACCTAGCTTTGCATTAATTTCATTACCTTGCTGCTCACTTTTTGAGATTGCATGTGCCAATTGCAACTCCGGGGCTTATTCGCCGTTCTTTCTTTTTTTTTTCTTTTTTTTTTAAAAAAAAAAATGATTACCTTCAGTCATTAGAGGTATGCATTAAATTAATCCAAGATCATGGTGTAATGCAATCCATTAGGTGTTTCATGACCGGCTGGCGTTATGCACAAGGTTTACCAATCGTCCTCGCCTTGAGGTTTATTCTACCCCTTCAATCCTGGATGACCTTTCTACGAAGCAAGGTTAGCGGGATAACCAGCATAAGCCCAAAAGTCATAAATATCTATACATTATACAAGCTTTATTTACTGCTAAACATTCACTAAATCTTGTTAGTCTATTATTTAAATCTAACTTTAAAAAAAAAAAAAAAAAAAGCTACAAGTTCAATAATAAACCAGACAAAAAAAGTGGAAAATAATTAAAGTTATATAATCAAGTTAGCTAG
>KV875243.1:1201858-1242356 GCA_001879505.1 Calonectria pseudoreteaudii | reverse complement strand
CTTAATTTCTAAAAAAAGTTTTCTATAATAAGTTTAATAATTATAACTTATATTTTTTACTAAATAAACTAATAACTATTTTAATTAGAGTAATCTTAATAAGTATTTTTATTATTACTTAGTATTTCTTTTCTTTTATTATTAATAGAGGTTCACTACTTTAAATATCCTTGGGTAGGAAAGTCGGGTTGTTGGTGTGGTTTTATCTATTTTCCCCTCTTTCCATTAAAGTATATAGAGTAAAATTGCAAGGGATAGATTGCTTTAGCCAAGGGCAAGATCCATTAACTGAGGTTATGATATCGATGAAGAATGGGCACCCTATGTTGTTGGTAATAAGAATAGTAGTAGCAGCTAATAGAAGCAAATTCTCATGAGAGGATTTTCGATTTTCAAGGGACAGATGATAATCGGGGGATGTAGGCAGTTCTTAGATCAAATAAGCAAGTAGATAAAAACAGGTAGATTTTGATCGAGGGGAATTTCGTTTACATTTGCTACCGCCCTTGCCGGTATGGCCGAGGATTTTTTGGCACAGTTCCCGCATTTCGCCTTGTTTTCAACCTTGGGTGACGCATTCACTCGCTGCAGGCTTAACCACACGAGTCCGTGTGTCTCAAGGTCAGCCAGCCTTCATTGTGCACGATTGCGCACGACCAATATTCTATAGGTCAGATTACTCTGTATGTCTCACCCATTCTGCTTCTTTGGCCCAACGAGGATGAATTGCAGAGATATCAAGACCGGGCTAGAGTCGTATTTGCATGCAACGTCATCTTTTTATGCGAACCAGGCATATTCGTTCAAGGTTGAAAAAATAATTGCCATGGGTAAATGCATGGTGCTGAAATAGGGTGCGAATGATTACTGCGAGCAGTTTTGTGTAAGCCCTATTTTTGTTTATGCATGTTTACTGGGTTATACAGGAGGGGATGTGGGTAAAATAAAAACTGGTCAGGCGACCGATTGCAGCTGTATCGGGATAATGAAAGCGGCTCACGGCCGCACGTAATCGGATCCCAAGTTGGCAAGTTTGTGATCATTGTAGCCCCCACAGCTTTGCGGACACAACCATGACTCAATTAGTGCCCCAAAAAGCCTAAAATTCCTCAAATGCCGACGCCGGATCACTCACAAGTCCTCATTTCCCCTCTTTCAGCACCGCTACTTCAGTTCGACCATGAAGTATCTGAGGTGGCTATCTCCTTTGTGATTCATAATGCTGATAGATGCAACTAACCATCTAGCGCCTCACGTCATTCCTTGCACTTTTCTGAGGGGTGCAGTTAATATTCACCACGCCTGCGGCCTGCACACAAGAGAAAATGACACCTGCTGCAAAGCCACGCACAGTTTTCACCAACATCTCATTTTAGCTTTGAGCATGCGAGAATTAGTGTGGCCATTTATCATTGGGCTACCAAGGATACATTACCCACATGATTCGATATCCTTCCATTAATTGCTGGGAGCCCGCTCCAGCCGCGGTAGCCGTGTTATCCAACAAATATTTCGATACAACGTTACCTGCCAATGATCAAGTAGACGATGCACACTTTTGACTTACGTATACCTCCTAGGCTTGATCATTAGACTCCTCGGCAGACTCCGGGATAAGGTCTTTGAAAGAGCTGCGAAGGATGTGACGATGGAATACGTATTCTACATACCAGTCCACTTGCAATTCACCACGGAATGCTGATCTCAAAACGACAGCAACGTCAGTCTTGACGTGGAATGAATTACTTGTTAGAAATAAATTCGAAGGCTTGGGAATTTGAGGGTATGATTGTTACCTTGACCATACACCGCGCAGGGGGCAGTAATATGGACCGCAAGATACCTGGCTTGAACAAGGCGCCTGCATTAGGCATTAGTGCTGATAAAGATCTCTTTCTGGTGTATAAAAGTATTTTTCAGGCGACTTGCATATTATTTATCATGTGTTTGGACGCAGCCTGGGCTTAGCGGCATAATATGTAGCTTGAGGACGATTGTGATAGGCCTTTGTTTGTAGGTAGTGTTATCTCCTTACGTGCGTGAAGCCTCCAGTAGCGTCCCGTAAGAACTCACGAAATTTATCCATGCTGTGGGGCCGTGGCGTTGCAGATCTTGCCACATTGTGTTGAACCCAATGTATCGTGCACGCACACATTCGAGGCTCAAAACCGCGAAATGCACCTGGAAATGAAGCGGGGCGACACAAGCAGAACAATACAACATTGAGTCACGGTTTCAACAGTTATAATCCCAGTAAGCTACTACAAGCTAAAGCCCTACTTCATAGTCGGATTTTACGGGTTTTTACAGTATTGTACACTGCCCCTTTGTCCTACCAATGACTAGCCAAAATCACGGATTATAATGCAACCGCGACCGTAGCCTCTAGCATCATCCTAACCATCCCCAATCTCCTTCTTTCCTCTACATCGAAAAAGAAGGTTACTCCCAAGGAGCAGACTCTGGTTTAAGGATCCATGCATCCTGTTACGGCAATTGACGGCTAGACCAACAGACAAGTCAATAACCGCAATGCTTGCGATTACCGGCACCGATAACAGCTGCAAAGGGGCTTCTGGCAGACCAAGCCGTAACATCTAGAATGTATACTAATCTAAGAAGAATAGTATAATATTATAGGAAGATATCACAGCAAAAGGAAAACTAAGGTGTACAAGTGTATATGTTAAGCGTTGAGTTTATTTAAATCTGACTTTAAAAAAAAACAAGCTGGGGGCTTCGCTGGGTGATCCAGGAACTAGGCCACAGAGGTGGCATATAATTAGAGTTATACAATATGGCAAGGTGTACAAGTATGACAGAAAGAGTGTCATCATTCAGATTGGCGATAACATTTAGTGCACTAGTAAATACAATAGAAAATCGATATTTGGCTCTAAAAATCAGAGCCCGCACTCCAAGCTGCCCGTGTTCACGTTTTGTGAT
The DNA here is from genome assembly GCA_001879505.1 of Calonectria pseudoreteaudii. NCBI lineage: Eukaryota > Fungi > Ascomycota > Sordariomycetes > Hypocreales > Nectriaceae > Calonectria > Calonectria pseudoreteaudii. The sequence continues at coordinate 1,239,410 of KV875243.1, read as the reverse complement.
AGCGTAGGCCCATGGCCAAACCCAGATGACAATAGTCTAAGAAAAACTAGTCTTGATTATTGGGTCAGCCTAGCGAAACGGCTAGAGGAAGGCGGATTCACAGCATTATTCCTAGCGGATAATTTTGATTCCCATAATGCGCACAATGGTAGCCACGCGCCAGGAATGAGCCGGGTCACAATGGCACATGTTCGACCCTTTCGTGGTCAGTTCTAAATCCAAAGGATAACCCAATTTTCAAATTTTCTAATTTTGGGTTTAGATTATATCGGCCATGGGCGCTGTGACGAAAAGCCTAGGTTTCGGAATCACGGCGTGCACTACTTTTGAACCCCCATTTCTCTTGGCTAAGCGGTTCAGCACCCTTGATCATCTTACCAACGGTCGGGTAGCTTGGGTAAGTATCTCATCCCCCCCTGTTTTCTCCCGGTCACGAATCTAATAAAAATACAGAATATTGTCACTTCTTGGGCAGATGGCGCTGCTCGAGCAGTTGGCCTTGAGCGGCTGCCAGAGCACAACGAGCGTTACGTTATGGCCCAAGAATATGTGGAGCTTGCTTACAAGTAATCTAGAATCTATTTTCCTCTTAGTGATAGTTACTGATTCAATACAGGTCGTGGGAAGGTTCCTGGGCGGACGATGCCGTGATTGCGGATGCTGAAGGCGAAACGTTGACAATCCCCGAAAAGGTCCGGAAGATCCAACACCAAGGCAAATACTTTGCATGCGATAGCGCACATCAATTCAGCCCCAGTCCTCAAAGAACTCCCGTCATCTTCAAGGCGGGCATGTCACCGTAAGTGGATGCCCTCCTCCAGTTCGCGTTGAGGCTGACCACCCTCATTCCAGTGCCGGGTCGCAGTTTGGAGCAAGGCACGTTGAGTGCATCTTTGTCAGCGGTCCCAACACAAAATTTCTAAAGCAAAAGATTGAGAAAACGAGAAAACTCATTGCCGAGGAAGGCAGGGATCCCACTAGCGTCAAGTTCTTTCTCTCCTTCACGCCTATCTTGGCAGCAACCCAGGAGGAAGCCGAGGCAAAATATGAGAAATTGCTGAGCTACTCCATCCCAGAAGGATCACTCGCCAAGTTTTGCGCTATTCAAAACATCGATCTCAGCGATTTCGACTTGGACGAAGAATTCCCCTCCGACACCCAGGACCCAAAGCTGGCCAAGTACAGCGAGAAACAGAGGGAAATACTGACGCATAGGCCCCGAGGATACGAGAAGAGCTGGACACCGAGGCTGCTGGGTAAGTGGTCTTCTATCGGAGGCTCTGCCGCAATTGCTGTAGGTACCGGGGCGGTTGTCGCTGATGAGCTGGAGCGATGGATTTATGAGGCGGATGTTGACGGTTTTAATCTTGGCCACGTGGCGGTGCCGCAGTCTTTTGATGACATGATTGAGTTTCTAATTCCAGAACTGCGCAAGCGCGGCTGGATCGGCAATGAGAAATACCCAGTCGAGGGCGGAACGCTTCGGGAAAATCTGCGTGGGCAGCGTGGAGATGGCAGATTAGACGCAACCCATCCAGCCTCTCAATTCAGATTTGAGCATTTGCAGAAGTTGGAAAAGGCTGACCAATAATTTTCTGATTTCAATTAGAATGTACAAAATGCATAAAATTCACAATCTTCATGTATATGGCGCACGTTCTTCTGAACTTTGAATACATTTGCTTTAGGGCAAGAGGGAGTAAAGCTGACGTAGAGTTTGATAGACAATTCTAAACTCAGAATTTAGTTCTTTACTTCTTGAAGAGTGATCTATTGACGAGAAAACCATGAACAATTATTGTAGTGCGGCGGGCAGGGAAGACAACAGATTCAGGCTTGCGCAAAGCTCTCTGAGGAAATTACGCTACCCTGGACGATGGAATCTCAACTACTCCATCCATCCCTCAATTCTCACAATAAATTATTGATACCTTAATAAATATGTGAATATTGATATCTTATTATTTCTTTACAAAACCCTTATTTCCCTTCTAATCCTAGGCCCCGTTTGTTTTCGTGCTCTTTTTGTCACGAGTGTGGCCGTTTGCAATTTGCCAAGTGACGGGTTTGTTACATGGCTACAGATATTCTTATTTCTTTTACTAGCTGAATACATACGTGTTCCTCGATAATGTAACGTAAAAATCCCTATAAAAAGCTGCCCAATTGAAATTCTTGATGATCAATTGTCATGTCCATGCCCCTGAATCTGAGTCACCGAGAGTCCAAACAAGGGTGTGGGCGGAATTCCGCCCAGGTGGGGCCAGCTGACGTTCCTCCGCCAGGCACAATATCAAGGCGCTTTCCCATTTTGGGTCTAGCGGGGCCATGCCTACCGAATCTGATTCGTTCACAGCTTAGATATTGTCCACAGAAGCGATGCCGCGTTCCTGGATCTAGGCACAGCGGTCGGAGCTCCGCCAGCATTATGACGCTTGCTAGACGTTCCGTTGTATTGACTAAGTAGCCGGAAAATATATAGGGTCCTGGTTGCGCTCTGCATCTTTTCATATAGTAGGACTATTCTCATCAAGACTTTAGAAACCTCAGCATCATCCATCATGGTTTCTCTTAATATCATCAAAAGCTCAAACTCGCAGCTCAAGACTGCTAGCATCCCAAAAATTGCCGTCTTTGTCGGTGCAACATCTGGCATCGGCCATTCGACCCTTACTGAACTAGTAGAGTCGGGCGCCAGCACCAAAATCTATCTCATTGGACGCCCCTCGGCTGCAGCGCGCACCAAAGACCGAATTTCCCACCTTGCGGCTTCGAACCCGCGTGCTGAAATTATCTGGCAAGAGGGCGAGATATCGCTCTTGTCTGATGTTCGGCGAATATGTACCGAGATCCAGTCCAAAGAATCGAAGCTGGATCTTTTGTTTCTGTCCTCCGGGTTTCTCCCATTCAGTGGACGGAAGGAAACGAGCGAAGGGCTTGACGCAAGTCAAGCCTTGCAATACTTTTCAAGAATCGCATTTATCACCAATCTTCTGCCGTTATTAGCATCATCCAACGCAGGCAGAGTGGTCAGCGTCCTGGGTGGGGGCCTCGAAAGAACCACGATCGATGTTGAGGACTTGGAACTTAGAAAGCCCGGTGCCTTCGGCGCAATTCGTTCACAAACTCACCTCATCGCAATGAATACGCTGATGATGGAGAAGGTTGCAGAGCAAGAGAAAAAAGTCACTTTCATCCATGCCTTCCCAGGTCAAGTCAACACCGGGAATCTTGGCGCAGATTTGTCATCATACTCGCCAACAGCATGGCTTTTGCGGATAGTCGTCCAACCTTTAATCACGGTGATAGGGCTAAGTCCCAAGGAATCTGGGCAACGCCACCTCTTTGCCAGCACCAGTTCTTTATATGGCGGAGAGGGTATCCCCACTGATCTACCTCAGGCAAAGAACACAAAAGGAGAAACTGGACCAGGCCTGTTTTTAGTCAACCAGTATGGTGATGCGAGCTTGAATGCTGAAGCTCTTGGCGAACTAAGGAAAGATGTGCAAGGGAAGGTATGGGCACTGACTGAGAGTATACTGAAGGAATATCGTTCCTAAAAGGGTTAAGTGAGATGAGATCCTCGGCTTTGGGAACGAAGGACTTGGTGGAGATGCCAGGAGTGTCAAACGCATAAACGACACGCCCTCCAACACAGAATGGCTACCGGGAGGATTACGTTGATAGAAAAGATTAATCAACAAGATTTCTGTTTTTTTTTACTATTCGTACTACCAGTGAGATAATTTTGCATTGTTGAGGATGTGGATAGCACAGAATGTGGCCGACAAGGCTTTGAAGCAATGACGAGTGTTAATTAGCTAGGGGTAATTATTGCAGTGGTGAAAAAGAATTCCACAATTTTCTTGCTACATGATCCAAATGATTGTTGTTGATAGTTTAAGAGCTTTGATAAAATCTCAGTTCAACTAGTATCAATCTGAGACTCACCTACATCCAACCACCAGAGAGGTCTTTGCTTCCAGTTTCTGGTTATTTTTGAGGAAAGAACACATCGAAGTATTTTAAAATTGCAGGGAGAAAAACAAGGCGAATAAATTTACGTACGAGATAATGTGCAACATGAAGATAGAACACGCCTAATTTTATGCTAATGATGATCGGCTTCGATCTTCTCCACGGGGAGTAGGAGACGAACCCGAAATCTAAAACCTAGGCCAACCAAAGAAATTAACGCCATGATCGTTCTCGAACAATGATGGACTTTGGGGGATGCGTTATAGTTTACTGTGGCTGCGTTCTTTTTTTCCCTCAAGGAGCCTGAAACGGCGATTCATGAGAATCAGGGAAAAACTGAGGCCGTTCCCACTAGACAGGAGAGTGCCGCCTCAAAAAAAAGAAAAAGGCAAAAGCGCTTTTGGTGAAACAAGTCTGGCCCCAAGATTGCCAAATCAGCGAATGCACATGTGCGGATCGTTTTTTTTTCAGCCGCGGATCCGACGATTTCTCCCGTAGCGAATGATGCGCAGCCAAAATGCCATGGATAATTAGACCGGAACTAACGACTTTGGTGAATCACTTGCCAACTTTTGTTTGGCCGGATTCTAGTTGCCTTCTGTTGGCTTCAGCTCCGCCCCGTGGGAGGGGTCCGTGTGGTGATCATCGAAGGGGGGGGGGGAATTCGTCGCATTCTGGCTCAGAAAAACGAAAGATCGACGGCACCGTTCCTGACTTTCTAGCCACGGAAGCTAGAATGCCGAAGGGTCAAAAAAGAAAAATAGAAGTGCCGAACATTGTGCGAAAACCCACGTTTTTGAACTTCTGGATGCCGAGTCAAGTCACACTCACACTCCTCCTCCCCACCTTCTTGAATGCGACGGTGAAACAGGGTGCTGACGGCGGCGCTGTGCGCAACCATGCTGCATATTTTTTTTTTCGCTCAAGAGACTGGAGCCACATGTGAAAATGACGGGATATGCCATCATTGGGGAGCGGTGCATGCAGCGTGCGTGAGGGTGCTGGGCTTTCTCGTCGCGTTGGTCTACTGGGAGAGCTCACAGAGCTCGGAGAGCTTGCAAAGCCAAAGACTGGACGACGGGATAGCTCGGCAGATGCATGGCGTTTTGCACAATACCAGAAAATGGATTCCGAGGACGCAACCTTTGCCACAGAGAGTCCCGGCAGACAGCCTCAACTCCATGTTTGTACAAAGGCTAATTCTTTTAGCCTCCTCCCCGACCACTGCCACGTGGGGGACAGAAAAAATGAGACGGGCATCCCATACAGTTTTGGTAGTCGTCTTCATCCTGTAATCTGTCACCCTTTCGTGGCTGCATGCACTCAAAGGAGGAAAAAAAAATAAGAAAAAATCATGGTGACATGTCCTGCAGGCTGCGCTTGCATCGCTCGGGGAAACATGGCCAAAGCCAATTCGCCGCTTCGCACTGGCGCAGCAGTAGAGTGCGTTAGGTCCAAGACATGATGGGCCATCGCTGAGCCGGAGAAGCGAGCTTTGCCGCTGACTCGCCTCAGACACGGGGGATTGATCTGCATAGCTAAGATTTAGCCGTCCCAGTGCGGCCCAACGGTGCATGCGGAGTCGTTTTTTTTCTCCCTCTCTCACTAACACGCTCTCCCTGCTCAACCTCTCACCTTGCCATTACTTGTCGGCAACATGTAATATTGTGTCATATCAAACGGCTGAGGCGCTGGCTGCACCACAGCTCGGAGGCTTGCCATCATCTCCTGGTGACATGGCACTGTGCAACCATCAGATGTGGCGTACGAAGGGCGGTTGTCGGTCCTGGGGGTTATAATGTTCTTCACCGCTGAAGCCTCGGAATCGAGTGCTTGCCAGAGGCCGTCGCTCCTTTGTCCTTCATCGTACTCCCAGCTGGCCCACTATGATAACGCTCCTTTCTCCACATTATGTTGCCCAGGCCGTGACCGATGATGATATGATCATTGCGTCACTTGCGTGGGGATTCACCATTGGCTTTGGCTGGCTCACAACGTGGACTGCTGCCAGACAAACTCGGCATATTTTCAAGAGGAGCGGCTCAAGGGTATTTAGAAATCCCTACGTTTGGATGATATGGCTGGAGATTTTGGTTTGCCTCATCTTTAGTGTCATCTGTTGGCTTCACTTGAAAGGCATTATACCTCCTAGGTTTGGCTCAATTCGGGTGCAGGATGAATCCATTACTAATCGATCCATGAATAGCTTTGCGTTTTACTTTGCAATTCGTATGTCTCTTTCTCTGCCACTCGCGCTATATTGGATGCTAATTTTCACAGTCACAACATGGGCGCTTCAAGTAGGTTTCACTGCTTCTCCCAAAGTTGCACATGGATTTTGATCGCGCAGGTCCAATTTCTACTTCAAATCATCATCAATCGGTGTTCTATTCTCATTACCGACAAACAGCACGCCAATCGTCTCAAAATCGGTGTCGCAGTATTGATCACGGCAGTAAACATTACAGTATACACCATCTGGATTCCCGCCAGACTCCAGATTTCAGAGAGATATATCTGGATCAACGGATGGTGGGACCGCGTCGAGAAGACCATATATCTGATTGTTGACGGGTCGCTCAACGTCTATTTCATCATCATCGTCCAGCGAACTCTGGTAGCTCATGGTTTGACAAAGTACAGAAGCCTGGTAAAATTCAACATGTGTATTATTGGATTTTCTCTCAGCATGGACATTGTCATTATCTCCATGATGAGTCTGAAAAATACGTTCGTGTAAGTGGGTCATATGATGTCTTTCACTCAGGGAGAACGAGAAAATTGGAATTCGATTGTTGACAGCCGCTACAGGTATATGCAGTTCCACCCCTTTGCCTACATGGTCAAGTTAAAAATCGAACTGTCAATGGCAGATCTGATTAGGAAGGTGGCCAAAAAGCCTTCTTGTGGCATCATTTCTGCAGGAACCTTCAGTCATGAAGAAGGAGCTGCTGAATTCGCAGCCAAGAGCCTTGCTTCCTGCGCTAGAAACCGAAGAACTCTTACGAGTACGATGGATGAGATATCAGAGATAACTTCTGTTGAACTGCAAAACATGGAAGATGATGCTACCAACTCCACCATTTTACAGGATGCATTAAGCGACGTGGAGAAGGATTCCAGTGGGAATATGCCTTCATCCTTACGGACTGGGATAGCCATTTCAAGTACCAAAAGTACTTTTGTGAAACCAAGCAACGATAAAACAGATACAGGACAGTCAGTGCCGACAGCTTCGGAAGAGAGCATCTCCGATGAAGGATGGTGACTCTTTGGAGAAATCTGCTTTGGCTTAATGATTTGTGATAAACATAATTAGAATAATAGCTATGTAAGCCTGAAAAGCAGACAGTGATATAAAACTTTGCAAATGAAATTGGTTGACTCGTGTAAAACTATATAAGCATCCTCAACGCAATGTGGCGTTCGCCTGTACAAAATTGACTGCACTTTGTGGGCTAGGATAAACAAGATTGATCGTCGGAATTAATAGCCAGTCACAAAATTCAATGGTACAGCCTTTAGGCTCATCTTCCACGTGAATCATGGTCAAATTATTTTAGTCTATTTATTTCAATTTATATATGGGAATAGTCTGATGCGCTTCAAACAGAAGATCTCACAAGCCCAGAACTCATACTGGAATGCGCGAATCGGGCAACATGAGGTAGGTTGCCTGAACGGGGGCTACTACCGCATCATGGAACTGCTGCTGGAATTGGGAGAAGCCAAAGCTTTTATACAAATCCCGCCCCTGGAATGAGAATTTGACACACCGTTCTGCCGCGTACCCATAAGAATCTCCAGCGAGCCTGTACACTTCGTCCAACGCGCCTAGCGCTGCGTTGTAGTATTCAAATAATGATATTGAAGCCTGTTGCTGGGTGGATGGTTGAGTTTCGGTCAAAGGCCTATTGACGCATAGCTCAATGAGAAATATCCCAAGAGCGAAAATGCTTCTGTTGGGAACAAGGTGCTTGAAGTCATCGGCAGGTGGCTCCTCAGGTGTCAGCGGCGAAGAAAAGATGTACGAAGCGCACGGGTGCCAGGATAGCATCTCTTGTCCATGGACCCTCTCAAGAAAGATTCTCGCTTGCTTCTCGTCCCAGCGATCACCAAGCCATGGGCTCCCACTAAGATACAAGACTGACCAGGCGATCGAGGCGGCTATACGATATCTCTGTTTTGCAGAGAGAGCGAAACAAGGATTTTGCTTTGCTGGGTTTTCTGGCGGGGAAATCAAAGATTTTAGAGACAGTGCTTTGATGATATTCGACGATCCCGATTTGTCATGCGAGAGATGGAAATGACGTTCTTGGTCATCGTTCTCGGGGTCTTTGAGAGTGCCTGTCAGGGCCCATGGCTTGCAGTCTGTGCATACTGCACCACAAAGGTCGAGTATTTCGTTATTTATGAGCGTCGAAGTAGAAGTAGAAGTACTTGGTATTTCTGGGGGAGATTGTAGCAACGGAGCTGCGTCTGAGAATGAACGACGCCCCAATTGTGCTAACTTGGATCGGAGAGATATTGTTGGGGATGGAACTCTGACCGGATGAGTAGGAGGTGTCAGTAATGCTGGAGTCGAGTTCACGATGCTTTTAGGGGCGTCTAGTGCAACCTGAAGCCTTCGCCACGAATCGAGTGGCTCTGCAGATTGTGGCATCGTTCCGTATGAGATGGCTACTTTGAACTGCTGTTTGGAATCATAGTCGAGTGTGGCCCAGTCAAGTTCAATTGCAGCCTGATGGGGAAACACACAGCTGCAACCCAACCCAGCCTTTAATGCTCTATGAAGAGAGTTGAAACACTGACGTATTGAACCACACCGCTTAAGATTAAAACGGCGCTTGATGTTCTCAACCTTTGGAGTTTCGTCTTCTGCGGGCAATTCGGGCTTTTCAAGAGCCTTTCTCAACTCATCATTCCAATTCCTCAGGTTTTCAATGACTTGATTGCGTTTCTTGGTGCTGAAGCTATGTTTCACTCGTCGCCATTCCCATTGGGCCTTGCCGGATAAGGTATTCGCCTGAGACAAGAGTGTCAAGTTAGCTTGGCCTGGAAAGAAAGAAATCGAATATTAATTTCGCTAACTGCCACTTGGAATTCAGTTTCTTACTTTCTGATTGTGAATATCCAGATTCTTCATGAGTTCAGCGGTTGCATTGCCCATCGATTGGACAATGACCATCAACTCATTGGAAATGCGCGGAAACTTGGTTTCGAAGCATTCTCGGATATCTTCAATCGACGACTCATCGTCCAATCCCACGTTTGCTAAAGTGGTCTGTAGTTGTCGATTTTGCAGGATCAGATTGGCCCGAAACGTTTCTATCGCAGTACGATAATGGTGGAAGGTTTCAAGAGGCTCGGCATATTTCTCTAGTGCCCAAATTACTAGGGGTATACCTCCCAAAATTAAACCAGCCAATTCCGCCATGATTGTGGCACAACCAACCTGTTGAAGAAATGTCAGTGATATTCTGGTCCAATCCGGTTGCCTACTGAGGTATGTCTCACAAAAGATGGGTCTGCAAACGATCTCTAGACTAGAGCCCGGTGCTATCGGCCAATCGCAGATAACGTGAAAACATCTGAAGTTCTTTTAATGTGGCATTGTAGAAGCCAGATGCCAGAGTAAATTCCGAACGGCGCAGTCGACCTTTGCAGTTGATACTGAGCGGGGATTGTTCCACATCTCACGCATCTAGTGAGCTCAGCCGCGCTGACCGGCCAAACAATAAGCCGAACCAACATGATGCGGAATTTTTTGCATCTTTGCACGGGTCAAGCTGCGGGGTCAACAATCTGCACTTCATTGGTTCGGTAATTTCCTTGCTGAATGAACCTCTCCCATCGCCAGTTGCAGCCTTTCCTAAATCTTCGCGATAAGCGCAGGAAGGGAATAAATTGTCGTGTACCAATATTCAAGTGCTCATCTCTGTTCAAAGTTTGGACTTGTTTCACTATAGGTTTCCTCAATGCCCTTTACGTTACCCTGGCGATCATGTAAGCGTTGAGTCATTCCCAGATATTATTGCACTTTAGGCATCGTCGCGCCAAACAGTTTTCTCTTCCTGTCAAAATATTTCGCCGGACACTTGTCATCGCTTCATCTTACCATAATGGATGAAATGCAAAACAAAAGAGATTTTGTTCCGGTTGAGGCTCCCCCCGCTAACTGGCCTATGTCAACAAACCCGTCGCTCTCAGCCTCATACCTTGACTGCGTTAAGTCATTTGAAGGTTTCTTACTTGAGCTCAGTGATGAAAATTGTCGAGCAGTCAATCTCAAACAGGTCCACGTTTCTCAAGTCCTGGATGAGTATGGAAGACTCAAGATCTGGGGTGATCAAACCAAAGCAGGTCTCAACGGAAGATCTCGTGGCTCTTTGGAAGATACCCTCCGCAACGACAACGAGCTGCAAGATGTAGTTAAAGGTATTCTGATGCGACTGAATGCATTACTGAGCCAAGGTGCGTCAAGTCATTGGGATCCTGGTAGCCCGTGTCTGACTTCACTCTAGCAACATCGATCGCAGCGAGAAAGTATGACCCGACTGTAGGATCAGATCAAGATTCAATCAGTAGTGTCAGCGTTGACTCAAGCTCGTATTCGGATGATGATTGCGACTATCAACCCAGAAAGATATCGAAGATCGAGCTGTATACCCAACAAATATTGGAACAAATTCAGTCGCTTTACGATTTATCATCTCTATTGCGACGGCCGAGGATTGGAGATAAGTATATACGCTCGATCAAATCAAAACCAGGAAGCACTGCAAGTGATTTGAGCAACTTGCCACTGAGTGTCGCTTTCAGCTTCTCAGATGAAAAACATCTACTCGAGAAGATTTTACAGTGGCGCGGCCTGACCAAGAACGCGCGGAGTGTGAAGTTTGAGACCGAGAGCTCTGCTGCAACGGATCAGGCACTGACAAATGAGGATATCGGAGACGACGCGTGGTTCTGTCTTCAGCTTGCAAAGGCGAACACGAGACGAAGAGAGCAACTTCAATACTGGGCTGAGCATCCGTATGATTCCAAGCAAACTGTGGTCCAGGTATCCGAAGTGACAACAGAAATTCGAACGAAACCGGTCGAATTAAACAAGGATTCACGGAGCCAAGTGTCCACTCTCAAACCAGCAAGCGTCAATATCTTGCTTGATGGGCCGAAATCAATTATATCAAAACAGAGCTTCTCCACCGCAGCGGCCTCTGATGTTTTTGATGCAAACACAAATATTCGACCACGAACCATCTATGCACCCACAGTGATTGGGAAAGGGGCAACGAATTCTGTACCTGATCCGCCAAAAATAATAAATGCAAATGCCACATTTCCATGTCCATATTGTGGAACGACACTTAAATCTGACGAAATGAAAAACAGACAGGCATGGAAGTAAGTCAGATTTCGGTTGATAATGAGTTCCCGCAGACTGACCAGAATAACTCAGACGTCATGTATTTCGAGATTTGCGCCCGTATATGTGCACCTTCAAAGATTGCCAAAGCGGAGGAAAACTATACGCTAGTCGCCACGACTGGATTTATCACGAATTCCAGCTCCATCGACGTCATTACGTCTGCAAAGATTGCCATGAGGTATATTCTAGCAAACAGGACATGTCGACGCATTTAAAAACGCACTACGGTGAAACCATATCACCCATCCATTTGGGAGTCATGCTAGAACTATCCAATTGCCAAATTGATGAGATGAATGGTGGGAAAGAACCATGTTTGCTTTGCGGAGAGGAACTTCCACTGTCTGATTTGTCAAAACACCTTGCTGCTCACATGGAGAGTATTGCGCTATTTGTTTTGCCCAGCGCTGACGAGGATGAGGCTGGAGACTCGGATATCTCCCTTCAGGCAGCAAAACTAGGTTCTAGGGATGCAGATGGGGATACAGAATCCCAAGTTAGTAGCCTGGGCTTTTCTGATGCCGGAGATCATGGTCAAACTTCGGCCGAGTTTGCAGAACTACTAGACACCGATGATCCCGAACCTGCATCAAAGGTCTGGCTCTGGGACACAATCGAAAACCAAACAACCCCGCAGCATGATACGGCGGATTTGGACGACGAACTTGCGGGTACAGACTTTTCTGATGCTGATTCCACAAGTTCAATGCGCATAAGCAGAAACGATTTCCGTCTGGACCAAATCAAGACGCGCCATTTTGTGACCCCGTCACAAATATCACAATACTGGACATGGGTGGAAGATCGGCTCTCATTTGAACACAGAGTGATTGAAAGCACTAACCCTATTTCATGGGCCAAGTTAAAAAATTCTGCTGATTACGATTTGGATCTTTTTGATGTTGCGGTAATCGTGTGGAATATGGAATCTTTGAAAATTCACATTGTTTTGTACAGCGAAGACCCCATCCTTTCCACGTCTGAGCATTCCCCTCAACGCGAAATCATGGTGGCGTTTAGGCGTTGGCGATCAATGCGGCGTTTCTTACAATACTGCCGCTTGCGCGGTGTCGAGCTATTAAAAGACGAAAAAGAGTAATCGGCCCTCAAGCCAATCTGCTGAGATAACGCTAATATTTAATAGTGAAGTAATCAGTTCCCGTTGGATCAATATGGAGTCGAAGGAGGCCCCAGATGATGATTCCGAGGCGCCTGATTCAGCAGACAGTTTTGCGGGAACCCCTAACCTAGAAGAAGGGCCACCTCAAGGGGAGGATGCTATTAGAGTTCAGGTCTCATTCGCACCTGATAATACACAAGATACGACGGTTGCAAATAATCCGCCGACAGTCCCACCCACTTTAGAAATCCTTCAAGGAATCAGTTATATCGCAAGCAAATTCGGGGCCTTGAGCAGCGAGCTTGATGAAATCGACAACAAGATTCTCTCAGTGATGGAATACGATTCCTTTATCGATGAGATACCTTTGGACGTGGGGCCTGCTCAGACCAGAATCCAAACCGCATTCAGGTTACAGGAAATCCGCCGACAGATTAACAATCCAAACGTCACAGATGCCGAAATCGAGGCGATCGCTATCGATGTATTGCCAAACATTGTGGATCTGTGCTCAGACTATCTAGGTCTGGGGAATTCCATTGTACAGAAACTCTTTTCAAAGTGTTCTGATGAAATGAGAGACCAAATGTTGGTTGAAATTGCACCACACATGGCTCGGATCGCTATTAACAAGAATGGAACTTGGGTCGTGCAAAAGATCATCAGTGTGTGTGGGACTCACAATCAAAGGGCCACCATCGTGGAGAGCCTGCGGCCATACATTGTACCTTTGTTCTTGGATCAATTTGGGAACTACATCCTCCACAGCTGTCTTCCATTCGGCCCTCCATACACCGATTTCATATTCGAGACCATGGTGAGTCGCATGGGGGATATCAGTCGAGACGAATACGGTGGTCGTGGCATGAGGGCTTGCTTGGAAAATCACCATACCACCGAGACCCAGAAAATGATGGTGGCTGCGGCCATCGCCTTGCACGGCGCTTGGCTAGCCACGGATACCCAGGGGGCCCTCCTGCTAAACTGGTATTTGGACGTTTCCCTGCTTCCCAAGCGATATGATGTGCTGTGGCCCCAGCTCGTCCCGCACTTGGTTCATCTATGTACCCACAAGGTCGGCCACTTGGTGATGCTCAAACTCATTAACCAAGGTGAAGAACTCTTCACTACCAACGCAATTCTGGGAGCAGTGTTTTCCACCTTGAATGACCAAGTACTGGAATTAATTCTGAGAGATGAGAATTACGGTGTGAAGTTTATCCATCGGGCTATCATCTCAGCATTTACAGACCAGGATTTGCGAAACCTGGCCGTTGCAATGACCAAGGATGTATTGGCGAGATTAGACGTTGTATCAAACGAAAACGAAAACTACAGACAACTGATGGATGAGGTCGGTCTGTAAATTTCATTCTGACTTAAAAAAAAAAACAAGCTGGAGGCTTAACCGGGTGGTCCAGGAACTGGGCTATAGAGGTGGCATACAATGAGAGGGTTGGCTATTAAAACTTTGTCACCCTGATGACCAAAAGAACAAATACTTTGATATCCTCTCGCAAAACAAACTTTGCCTTTGTGAAACTTTGGATATATATTGCGTTCCTTGTCACGTAGATGCGCGTTGGAAAAACAACACACGTCCAACACCAGTCTCCTTAGTTCAGCTCTGCCACCAAAGCACACACCATGTTTTACTTTGCAATCTTCATCACCATTGCGGTGCTCTATGCCATCGCTTTCATCTCTGCCACCGTTTTGTTTTTTCGTTCTTTGTGTGGCGCCCGAAAACACAGCGACAGCGCCCGAAAGGCTTTGCCTTGGCTGAAAGCAGCCATTTTCACGTATGCACTGTGAGTGACTCTATCACTTCATTTCTCGGTATTGATCAGACCTGAATTGAATATTACTCAGCGCTACTTGCTTCTCTACTATCGAAATGATTTTCTGTGCCATATTCGTCCATCGTCATATTTTTCGATCAACCGTTTATTTGACTATTCGGATCATGGCACAGACAGCCATAGTGCTGGTTGATGCGTTGGTCTTTTTTGCCATCCTTCGCACCGGCAGTGGTCTCCTTTTAGTACAGTTTGGGGAAAAGCTAAAGTCCGAGGCGATTTGCAGGATAGGCCCCTATCTTGGCGCCGCTGTCCTTGTTTCCCTCGCCAAGGTGCAGATGGCTCTGAATGTAATTTATTCCTTCAATTGCGACCGAGAGGACTATGACACTCGCCCAATCATGTTAGCATACTGGGTTACGGTTTCACTCCGCACAGCAACACTTTTCATGTCGATTCTCGCTCTGGCCTGGACCGTATATGTGGCACAAAAGTGCCGCCCGGAACCACGTGTACAACAGGTGTGAACATTTGGATGGTTCAATGTAGTACGGCTGCTGATTTTAAACTAGGGCCCCAGTCTACTTCTTGTGGCTTCTCTATTCTGGCTTGTGCGTACACTGTACGGCGCCATCTCAATCGCAACAATCGAGCGATTGGCTCTTGTCTCGTCTAAGGGAGTCATGGATCCCAATTTCAAATGGTACATCCTCATCATTCAGTTTGTTTTCTGGATTTTTCCGCTGTTTGTTGTCCTTTACTCAATCTACACCATTGGGGCCAGGAAGCACAGTGGCCTCTGGTCCACTTCTGCTCTCTCTCGGTGATAGTATTGCGGGATCATAGTTGTATGTTCAACCATTTGCAAACTGGCTGTTCAATACTTAATCCTGATTTATTTAGAAAGGATTAGGTGGCAGTGTTTATTGACCAACCACGGGGACATATTTACAACGCTTGATATTTAAGATGGAGAAAACGTTCAAATCATTCTAGAACTATAGACTTCACGACTTCAACTTCTAAATAAATCTACTTTGTTTAACAGAATGCACTCTTGGGTATTTTGTCTTCATCTCTTCAAAACTCATCTCTCATACAACGTTCGCAGGTGCATGAAAACCTGAGCGAATCGCGGAGCATTCTTTGTCGGTCTTCGGTGCTCATGTATTCGGCCAAGTCAAAATAGGTTATCACACACTCTTCACCCTCGAAAATGTCGCGAGCAGCAGTAAAAATTGTCTGTCCGTTGCCGTCGGCTTTGAAGATGACCTGAATTCAAGGGTTAGTGATACTGTTGTGGCAAAAACTAACCATGGTTGTTCTTACGTTTGGGAGGCATGAGTGGTTGAACATGGCGGCTCTGGGATAGATGCCACGGGCATAAGACTCTCCTCTGCAAATAGGCGCGTGTCCTGGTAGCAAGGGCCCCGTGGCTCTGAAGTAAAGTCCCAACGAGTTCGTCTGTTCCTTGCGAATAAGTGACATGGTGTCTTCGTGCCCCACTAGTATGCCAGGTAGTAGTGAGGAGTCGCTAAGATAGTTCAAGGCCAGCCTTTCCCAGTGTTCGATCTGTGCTTTTGACCACAAGTACTCGTTTTCACTGCATCTCTTGAAACAGTCCCAGCCGGAATTCAATTCGTGTCCCCAGGAATACCTCTCGGATGTCATGGACTTTT
The DNA here is from genome assembly GCA_001879505.1 of Calonectria pseudoreteaudii. Classification (NCBI taxonomy): domain Eukaryota; kingdom Fungi; phylum Ascomycota; class Sordariomycetes; order Hypocreales; family Nectriaceae; genus Calonectria; species Calonectria pseudoreteaudii. The sequence continues at coordinate 1,223,402 of KV875243.1, read as the reverse complement.
CGCCGAGGATTTCCAAGTACCGCCGAGCGAGCACGCGAACAACAATCCAAAGCATACTAAAGTCCTGTTCACTTTCTCTTTGACGAATGAGATTTCCATTTTCCAAGAGCCAGGAGCATTCGAGATCATGTGAAACTTGTCCATAAGCTTGGCAGTTCTTGTCACACCACACAACGTCTTGTATGCAGTTTCTAGGACAGTGCACGCCAGTGTTCGGTAATACGTGACGACTGCAGGCGCGATTGCTGCAAATCATGGGATCGCCTCGGAATTGGTCCACAGTTGGCACGATTGCGTAAGGAGCATCGAGTATGAGAACAGTTCCTGCAGGAATCATAGTCGATGCTGTCAAACACCTACCTTTTCGTGGCTCACTATCCAGCATCAGACCAGGGTGAATATAAATGTTGTCCTTTGGGCCAGCAGCATGTTGACTTTCTTTTGTCGTGGCGGGTATTGTCTTCCTCGCGACGATGAACTGCCTTGACTCCATCATCCGCAATTCCCCAGTACCATCAGCACTGAACTCGGAGAGATACTTGACGTCTTGAATCTGAATCGCAAGACCGGCGTGGTCAAGTAAATGTGTCATCTCCTCCAGATCATATAACCGGACCGAGTAGAAGAAATCCTGGCGCACTGAACCATCCAGATCAATGACAATTTCTCTGCTTGCCATGAACTTTCTATCAGCTGAAAGCTCGCGCTCTCGGCACGCCAATAGCTTCCATGGTCTTTCGTTCCCAGTCATGTCGTTTGCTTCAGGGTCGAAGCCAGACGGGCTTCCATCTATCCACTCCCAGTCGTTGGGAGAAAAGTTGTTTATCGTGTCTGCACCATTCATGTGATCGATAATGACAATTCCTCCCGGCTTGACAACGCGACTAATCTCTTTCAGAACCGCCATGTTGTCTGCGTCGCTGCAGTAACCAAATGAGTTCCCCATCACCATTACTAAATCGAAACTCGCTGCTTTGGCCGGTATGCGGCGAGCGTCGGCTTCGATAAACCGTGCATTGGCGAGATTGTCGGCACTCGAGCGCCTCTTAGCCAAGTCCAGCAGATATGCGCTTTGGTCCAAGCCATAAAAGTTCACGTGGGGGTAGCGCTTGGCAAGATTGATAGAGTGTCTTCCTTGGCCACAGCAAAGGTCCAACACTTGCACTGGCGCTCTTCTGGTTCTAGTTTCTCCGCTGTCGTGTGACGTCCGGTGCGTTGAGTGAAAGAGCTTTCGGACTCCAGAAACATTGAGGATTTCGTTGCACTCGTACTCAGTCAGGAAGGGATCCTCAACGCAATCTCCGTCGGTTCGAAGGTACATCTCGTCGAAGCTGTTCTTCCACCACTCATCGTTCACATGGTCGAAAAGCGAGTCGACTCTGCCATGCTGAATGTGGGCTGCCATTGCAGGGAAGTCCGTAATTGAGTGCTGGGGGGGAGAGCAGTGACTGGGCTTGCTGTATCATAATCCAGGGCGAGGCAGGGATGTGTATGTATATAATCATGCGGAATGTTCAACCCGAATGCATGTGGCAGTTGGCGCCGAGGCAACGCAGCGCAAAATGGCCGCAAGCGGGTGAGACATTGAATACAAGACGAATTAGGCACACACATGGAGCCCAAGATTTGCACCCTGCCCGGAAATGAAATGTTACAGCCGGAACGGGAAATATAATGGAGGTGGGAGAAGTTGATCTCAGACAACAACCAGTTCTTTACTTTCTAACATAGTTATTTCGGCGATGCCCGTCTCGATCTACAACGCACCTTCAGATTGAGAAGCACGTGGGTGGAGAAGGATAGCATCCTCGATCCAAGACATGTCCACCACACTACATCATTCTCATTAAGAGGCGTCATTTGCAAATGATTATCTTCATCTTGTGCGCCGACTAGAACGAGTCAATTGGAACGAATGCTCGAATAGAGGGTCGCATCGTCTCTATCGCAAGCAGTACATTGTGCAACATGTTGTTTGACGTTGACGTGAATTTCTTCATATTAGGTACTCTTTAGCATTAAATTCCAAGCAACGCTCCTTTGGTTGTGGGGCATAGCTGGGCCCGCCAGAGCTTTGTCTCGTTGAAAATGAACATTTCTCCCTCCTCGCCGAAGCAGAAGTTGGCAGCACCACCCTCGACAAGAATCTTTCCCAGAAGAACTCCACCGGGCGACCAGACGTTGATGCCATCGCCACAGCCACTGTAGACATTTCCATGCACATCACACTTGATTCCGTCAGGAATTCCGGTATCAGCCATCGCAAACAGTCGTCTGTTGATCAGGAAGGGCTCGCCCGAGTATGTGGCAATGTCGAATGCGTAGCTATTTTCAGTTAGCCATGAGGTTTCGTAGGCCGTATTACTGACAGCTCCAGGTATAACTTACATGGTTGACGGTCGGGCGTCGTCTGTTGTTCCATCTCCGTGAATCCAGTCCGTATCGGTCACGTAGGCAATCTTCTCGTCTGGGCTGAAGCAAATTCCATTGGGGCGGCCAAATCCGTCAGCCATGGCCCGAATTGATTCGTTCTTGGGATCGTATCGATAGACCTGGCACGGCAAACTAGGTTTCGGCCGAATTCCCTGCTCATAGCCATAGCATGGGTCGGTGAACCAGATGGAGCCGTCCGAGTGCACCACCACATCATTGACCGAATTGAATGGTCGGCCGTGGAACGAGGTGATGAGGAGGCGAGAGTTGTACGGGGGCTGAGCCTCCATGAATGCAATGCCGCCAGGCTTTTCCAACGTGCCCTGGGCGCAAAACAGGATGCCGCCGTTGTAGTTTACACCTCCATTGGCCAGCGGGACCTCGGTAGGGTGAATCTCCTCGCAAACCGCCGGTCCATCTTTGGGAACGGTTACTCTGCTAATCTGGATCTTGCACTCGCCGGTTTTGGGACAGGGGAACTGATTGCTGGTGATGAACAGGGTTCTGTTCTCTTGGATGAAGACACCAGCCTCGTGAGCAAATGGGTACTCGGTGTTCTCCAGGAGCAGCTCCAGCTTGGGGGCTTCACCGAAGAGGGCATTTGCCGTCTTGTGGTGGCAAGCGAACTCTGCTGGGTAGGCGGCCATTGTTGATGTCGCGGATGGTGTGGTGGCGATGCTGGAGGTCGTGGGGCAGGGCCAAGGTCGGAAACAGAGAGGCTTGAAACTATGCGCAGAAGCTGACTGGACAGAGTTTCTGCGCTCGCAAAGGACGGCCTGCTGGAGCGAATTGACCCCGTCAAATTGACCATGGCGCTTTATTTGCGGGGAAGCCTGCAGCGTCCGCTTCGGCAATCGGCAATTGATTCAATTGCCGCCGTACTCGGCTGCCCCCATGGGACCACGCCATCGCGCCCCCGCACGTTTATTGCCGCCCCGGAAGTTCTCCGCATGGCCAAAAGTCAACTCTGAAACTATTGAGCTGGCTCCGTTGGCCCAGAACCAGTCCCCCTTGCTGGCTCGGGGATGATGATCGTCTGCGAAAGAAGCTTGTTCGTGGGGGGGGGGGACATTCGCGTCAACGCGCTGCATTACCTAAGTACATCTTGGCGCAGCAGGATTCAGATCGAGCCGTGCTTGGCGCATGAGTTCGTGGAAAAAAGATAAGAATCTCACATCATCAATAGTTCGTGAGGCTAAACCAAATCAAGACACTGGACTGGGCTCTTTGCAGGTATGCTCAGATGTTGTATTCTTCGTGTCTCTAAGCTACTCGTACACGCCATGCATTATTATGCCTACTATTTCCACAATAAATTACACCTTCTTTTCGCTAACGTTTTCCACGATAGCCACGACTCCAGGCTTGTCATCATCCAGAGCATGTCGCACCTCCTCGCCGCCGAAGAGTCGGTCAACCTCCTCAAGTTCCAGACCCTTGGTCTCAGGGAAGAAGAGGTACATGAGTGGTACCCAAAGGGCGTTGAGGATGGCAAAGATGATGTATGTCTTCCAGCCAATGTTGTCAATGGCAATGGGAGTAATTTGGACAATCATCTAGTTTCAGTGTTAGAATCGCCATGGATGTGTGAAAATAGCTGCATGACTTACGTAGTTGAAGATCCAGTTGGCGGCAGTAGAAATGGACGAACCAAGCTGGCGCATTCTCAACGGGAGAATTTCAGATCTGAGTAGGCATTAGCATTAGCAATCGATTGCGGATCTCGATTTGAGTAGGTTTGGCATCAACTTACGGGTAAACCCAGACGGTAGCCTGGAAACCGATGGTAAAGGCTCCCTGGAAAACGAAAAGCATAGCGGCAGCTCCGATACCTGCCCCCCTCGCAACCGATGTATCGTTCTCGACTTGGTAAATGAGAGCAGCTTGGACCGCCATGGCGGCTGCCATCAAACTGACCATGGACAAGAGCTGCAATCGAATTAGAATGTGTTTGTGTGCTTGAGGCATGCCGTTTGACTTACCAGAGGTCGTCGTCCAACACGATCAATCAAGAACCAAGGAATGAAAGATGCGACGAAAAACCAGGTCTGGAGGAACCCAGACATGAGAGCCGACATCCTGGAGCTGAAGCCAATGCTTTGCTCAAAGAGAGTGCTGGAGTAGTCTAAAGAAAGTCAGTCGAACGGTACCCAGCCGAGTTCTCGGGCAGCGAATCTTACAAATAACGGCATTGATACCACCAAGTTGCTGGAAGCTCTGGATAGCACAAGCAATAATGAGTCTGCGGCGGGACTTGATGCTGTCCTCCTTGAGAAGATCCTTCCAAGTACCAGCGCCGATGGATGCCTCGTAAGCCACTGTCTGGAGAATAGAGCTGTGCTGTCGCTGGACCTCATCATCGTCGGTGGGCTTGGCATTGATCCTGGCAAGAACCTTGAGACAGTCGTCGGGCCGGTCGTGAGAAGCGAGCCATCGAGGTGTTTCGGGAAGCATAGGCAGGATGAGCAGGATAGGAAGGATACACATGCACTGGAGGGCGACAGGGATACGCCAAGCGTAGCTGCCCTCGTGCGAGGAGAAGCCGTAGTCAATCCAGTAGACGAGGAAAATACCCAAGTTCAGCGTCGACAGTTGGGCGCAGACGTCTACGCTCGCGTCAGTAAAATAATTTGCGGGTTTGGGAAACGAGCGACTTACAGACTCCTCGGCTGGAGTTGGGACTGAACTCTGCTTGCATGACGGGCACAGTGGAATTGATGATACCCATTCCAAGACCGGAGACAACACGTCCCACAATCATCTGAGGGCGGCCGAATGAGGCTGCCTGCAGAATAGCACCAACAATCATGATCCAGCAACCGATAGTGATGGTCTTGCGACGACCCAGTTTTTCTCCAAAAAAGCCAGAACCAAGAGCGCCAAAGAAACAACCAACTAAAATCGCAAAAGATTAGTCAACGATTCTCGCGCTACCAGGAATTTCCTAAACAAACCTTCATAGATACTGACAATGACACCAATCATGTCAGAGTTAGGGTTATCGAAAGTGTCATTGAAGGCCTTTGTGTTGACAAGACCACCCATCAAACCGTTATCGAAACCAATCAGCATGAAACCCAGAGAGGTCATGACACTGACGGTCAGGATGAGGGCGCGCCCCTGCAGCTCGGAGCCTGCCATGTTGGGCGACGTTGGATTCAGATCCGTCTAGAGAGGCAGCTTGTTTTCTAGCTTGGTCTCTCAATTTGGGGGCGGAAAACCAAAAGGTCGAGGAATATAGTCGCACAAAGGGACGACCGAAAAAAGAAAGATAGAAGAAAGGAGTTGAGCTGGGACGCTTTTTTCTCTCTGCGACCAGAAAGGGAATACCCACATTTAAGAAATCTGCGTTGCAGGCCAACTCGTGACCAGAGCAAACCCCGAGCAAGACTACCCGTGGGGTCTCCACAAGATCATGATCATGCGGGGGATTGATTCTGGGGGCATGGGGTGATCTGGGGATTTAGACTCGGGTACTGGCCAATGTGAGGGGATTTTCATTTGCCGCTCAAACGCCGACGACTATGGAGCGGTGTGGATACGCGCGAATCCAGGTCAACCGGGCGCAGAAGGGGAGGCCAGGTCCAGGGTCGACGAGGCCTCGGCCAGAATCGGATGGTTTCGTGTATTTGAATGCCGGGCCCTGGAAGCTGAAGGGAGATGATCCGACAGGGAGCCATCGACGCGGCGCAAAGCATAGTGAATGAGCAATTCCTCACAGTGCAGCATCTGATAAAGAGACCACAAAAAAAGAAAAGACCAGAACAGAACACGCAATGTCCAACGGCAGCAAGACCCATGTCCTGGTGGTCTGTGGCCCAGCTGGAAGCGGCAAGAGCACCATTGCACAGTCGCTGGCGGCGGACCTTGGCTACGACTTTCTCGAAGGCGACAGTGTAATGTCTTCCCGCCTTTCTAGAAGCTTTTTTGCAAATTGAATATGGACTAACTTTTGGGGTGTGTTGTTTTCTGTGCTGCAGTACCACAGCAAGGATGCCGTCCTGCGAATGAGCCAGAACCTGCCGCTCACAGACGCGGACCGCTGGGATTGGCTCATCCGCCTGCGCGAGGCGGTCCGAGCAAATTTGGAGAAGGGAGCACTGGGAGTGGTGCTTTCATGCAGCGCCCTCAAGGAGAAGTACCGGGATGTGCTGCGCATCCTGATGCTGCACAACAGGCACGTCGTCATCAACTTTGTCTACCTCAAGGTGCCCCTGGACGCGCTGGTGCAGCGGGTCAAGGCCCGCCAGGGCCACTACATGAAGGACAGCATGGTGGCGAGCCAGCTCGCCAGCCTCGAGGAGCCAAACACGACAGAGGAGGATGTCATGACGGTCGATGCTAGCGGCACGCTATCCTCAGTCTGCGGAACCGTTAAGATTGGCGTGGCAGAGCGTATGGGAGTCGTCTAGGATGTTACGTCAGCTAGGCTGGCTCTGGCAGGACCTAATTAATTTTAATACGACGGTGCTATGACCCGTTATTGAGGAGAAGAGTGGGGATGGGGTAGTAGCAATAGTGTGGTAGTTGTGGTAGTAGTAGTAACAGTTGGTAGTCTGCGGCTATTGACCTCGGCGATTGCTTTTCCTAATCCGGGAGAGTGAGGCTCGCGGAAAAGCAGAACCCCAACTCTCGGGCCAGTTTCATAAATGTCAACACCATTTCAGAACAAATAAAAATATTTTGCGTCGGACGTTTTTTGATAATTCCTCAAGCGAAATTTGGAGCCCCAATCCACGCACAAATCATCAATCACAATGGCTACTCACCACCTTCAAACTCTCAACAACGACGTCCAGGGCCGTTTGGCTCTCGTCACCGGCGCCAGGTGTGTACAACATCCAATGCGTCGGCAATTCACGCGCGGGGGCTAATTCAAAGCAGTGGCGGAATTGGCTCATTCTGTGCCAAGGCTCTGGCCGCCGAGGGATGCGACATTGCCATCCATTATGCTTCAAGCAAGGCATGTTTTTGATGAGCCATTGCCAAGTGAAAATCACCAATCTAACAGCGTGCCAGGGAAAAGCAGATGCGCTCGCCGCCGAGCTCAAGGAGAAATACCCCTCACAGCTTTTTGTGCCCGTCGCCGCAGACCTTTCCAACCGCGAGTCGACCCGCGCCCTCCCCGATAATGTCTTGAGCAACAGCGAGATTGCAAGCAAGCACAAGGCCATCTCCATCCTGGTCGCCAACGCCGGTCTGGGCCGTCGCATTCGCGATCCCAAGGACATTGGCGAGGAGGACTGGGATGAGATGTTCGAGGTCAACACCCGAAGCCAGTTTGTCGTGACCAAGGGCTGCTTGCCTGGAATGAGGGCTCAGGGCTGGGGTCGTGTCATCTTGGTTGGCAGCATTGCCAGCCGAGGCAGCGGTCTCAACGGCTGCCATTACGCCGCCTCCAAGGGTGCTCTTTGGTGGGTGAACTCTGGAGTCCTTTTGAGCGGCAATTCGACTAACTGCGGGGTAGCTCCATGGGTCTCAACATGGCCAGCGTGCTGGCTGACACCGGCGTCACCGTCAACGTCGTAAGAATCCCAATGCATTCGCCGATATAGTCATCTGGCGTATACTAATATTGATGCACAGGTTTCCCCCGCCATGATCGGATCAACTGGCATGATTCCTACTCCCAAGGGCGAGTAAGTACACACGATGCATATTGAAAATAAACCCGCAGAACGCTGACATGAAAAACCACCAGGTCATGGAAGCAAACCGATGATATTGAGGCTCTTCGCGCCACTGACCCTGGTCTGGCCATTGCCAGTGGCATCCCTGTTCACCGACTTGGTCACCCTTCAGAGGTCGCCAACGTTGTTGTCATGTTAGTTTTGTTTACATCGCGCAAATTTTCAGAATGCTTGCTAATGATTTATTACAGGTTCACCAAGACTGGATACGTGACCGGACAGGAGGTTCTCTTGGCCGGTGGTCTCAAATAAAATGTTGAATATAAAAAGAATACCCCTAGATTTAAGATATAGAATTCCCGGTTATGGATGTCTGGGAAATGAATATATAGACACGAATATGAATAAATTATGACAACGTGCATTTGATTAGTTCCAGGAATCCAACAATGTGAATGTCAATGTTGGTGCGCAAGTCTTGAATCGAGGCTCTCTCTTTTTTCCAACCGATTCGATTAATAGTCTAACACAAATTGCCTTATTCTGAGACACCTCTTACGTAGAAAAAAGATTTCAAAAAAAAAAAAAAATAAAAAAAAAAAAAAAAAAAAAAAAAAAAGTACGGAGTTCATATATTTCGAGTTGGAAAACCCCGTCGGCGTCTTTGTTGAAATCAAAAAAAACTTCGGTGTGTTGGTCAACAGATGGCCTATGCAAAGAACCGTGAGCTTTAGGGTATTGGAAGGCCTTGGACCAAAAATTATTCAATTTAAATCTCTACTAGCAATAGACCTCTGTAAAATCCTAGCGAAGGCTCAAAGTTTGCACCTTTGCACCAAACTCCACCATGTTCCCCAGGTTGGAATCCATTTGGTCCTAGTTCCGATCCATCGCCTCAAAATCACGGCCCTGAACACGCCCCGCCCAAATTGAATAGAACAATTCAATATTTAGACTCTGGTATAGACAGATTCATTTCATCTCGACCCAAACACTTTGACTCGCGCGAGATTAGATTCAAGGTCGCGCGTGCCATGGGGTCGAAAGCTTTTCCGAATCCCTGTCCTCGCCCAGTGGGACGGATTCGCCGAAGCCTGCCAAAAACACGACGTGCAGATTGAAGACTTGCCAAAAACAGATGGAAACCAAAGAGGGAATTCCCCTCCGTCTCCAAGGATACCCCAATTTGCACCACACGTTCGAGAACCCTCAAGGCTCCTTTTTTTTTCTCTTTTTTTTCTTTTTCCTCTCCCCATCAAGACCCATTTTGCTATTCCACACTTGGGGTCGCCTGACGATGGTCGTAGCTTCGGCAAATGCAGCGTTGTGGCTCCCGGTGCTGTACCCCATTCGTGGATCAACCTGGGGCGGCATCCATTCGTGGTGCAACGGTCATAGTTCCGCGCGGTCAAAGGCCGAGCCCAGTTGCCGCGTCACAGGCTATAGCCGCGCTAGTGCTCTCATAAAGAACGCTTGTCGGCATTGGTCGGTTACTGCTTCGGCCCAGCCGGCTGGCCAGTGCTTTCAATAGCCACAGAGTTTGTTCCCCAGGACGTGTCGCCGGCCTTGAGGATGCATCTATCCCAATGCATAATCAATAGGCTATGTAATGGTATCGGCAAAGGACAAGCGCGTGTCCCGTGCATGTGTAGCCTGCCGGGGAAGGAAGACCAGATGCGACCTGTGAGTGGGATGGAGTGGGAGTGGGAGAGAGAGCGCCCGCAACTATGCTAACGTCGATAGCGATTCCACCGGAGTACCCGGGTGTCCTCCGTGCCGTAGATGTATTGAAGAGCGCCAGGAATGCATTCTTGCCACCTCCAGGCGTGGTGGGCGCCGTGTCAGAGGGATGAAGTCATCTGGACACTCTGACAAGCCACCATCGCCAGGTAGCGCACGCCGCCACGACGTGGACTTCATCCAGGAGCAAGAATATGAGGACGAGGCCAGCGGCCATGCAGGCCGGTTGCGACCGGGTAACCGAGGACCGCCTGACGTGTTGGAACACTGGCAATCCCCACCGCCGACGTCAGCGTGGCCCGAAGACGGGGCCGGCTCCGTCCCGGGTCGAGCCCCTCGAGGGTCAAGCTCAGAGGGTCTGGAAGGCCGCATCACATCGGCAGATCTCCTGAATCCGTCTGATGCCTTGGACCTGCTCGCCCAGGTCGCCGATCTGGACACAGATGAGCGAGGCAATCCATCAAGACCGCCGGGCATCAGCAGAAATGACCAAGGTGTTCCTCCAGACACGACGGGCTCGTCAACACATTATCCTCCCATCTCGGAAGGCATATTGCAAGCCTCGCAAGCTTTGCTCCTCATTCAACAGTAAGTAGATAGCTATTAAGTGTACATCTGCAATTGCTTATATAAATATGACAGCTACCACGAATGCTACCATCCCTACTTTCCAATAGCCCACAAGTCAATATTTGACGGAGGAGACATCTCGCATTGGGTTGACAATGAAGAGCATCTTTTGACTGCTATTCTCACTGTTGCATCCAAAGATGATCCCACTTGTGCCCGAGTCCATGAGGCGTGTTCTCGTCACATGGAGAGCCTCATGTCCAAGTTGATCTACACCGGTTCCACAACCGTCGGTGCTGTTGAAGCCATGCTTATTCTTGCGGAATGGGCTCCTCAGCACCCTCAAGAAAACTCAGTCATCGGTTGTGGAAAAGAGGATCAAGGGGCATGGATGCTAGTGGGTGTCGCCATCCGTCTGGGCTATCTACAGAGGTTGGAACAAACTGGGTTGCTCCAGGGAAAGGATACCCAATCCGAAAGCTTCAGCCGCAGGCGCATTGCTTGGTCAGGTACGTTGCCGACCATCTTATTTGTCTAGTGAATTTCACTAACGCTACCTTCTTATAGCTTGTTACATGAGTGATCGCCAGGTGTCCATCCGGCTGGGAAAGGGCTTTTGGTCTCGTGGGCCAGGTCCATCCACTAATTTGCGTGCCGCCGACTTCCCGTCTTTAAAAGCGCAGAAGCTCAGCTCTGATGATTTGGCGCTGCTGTTTCAGGCACACCTGGAACTGACGCAGCTCTTCAGCAACGCCCACGATATACTGTACTCGTCAACCAGCCACAGAGAGCAGCTGTACATGGGCGGTGAATATGTTAGATATATTGTAAGCTACCGCGATGGAATTACAACATGACCCTATTTCTAATCTGCTTAGGACGATTTTTCATCCGTCTTGAGAAAATGGAAGCTAGCATGGGGAGGGTTGAGTTGTTAGTTAACCAAATCCAACGTTTTCGAATCAATACTCACATTGATTGACAGTCACACCCCAGGTGAAGGCCTCGCTGGTCCTTTCATACGATTTCCTTCGACTGTACATCAATGCATTTGCATTCCAAGCAACTCTTAATCGAGCGATAGCAAGAGCGCGACAAGGATCGCCAAACACAACTCCAGTCATGGGGCCTCTATTTTCCGACCTGGCCGCCGCTCCCGATGCGCGATTCATCTACGAGTCCATTGACGCGGCCAACTCGCTTCTTGGCACATTGAACAGTTTCATCGATCCCGTGATTGGTCTGAAATACATGCCGCTGAAGTACTACCTCTACGTTATTTACGCCGCTGTTTTCTTGTTCAAGGTATGGCTGTATTGTCCGGTTCTTGGGATGGATCAAGAAACTAACCTTTTTTTTTCTTGTAATATAGGCCAGGTTAGCAGGTGCCATCACTGCTGCTGACAGCACTGGTATGCGCCGTGCCATCCACGAGACCATCACACGGCTCCAGAAGACGTCGGAAAACCCGCAAAGCCTTGGTCACCGGTATGCGCGATCGCTTCGGCTGCTCTGGAGGAAATCCATTGGCAGGGCCTCCAACAGGGCAGATACGCGGAGAACATCACTGCGCGATTCGTATCCGACGAGTCACGCACCAGCGCTAGGTCAGCAGAGCTTTGAAGGAGCCGAGAGGGCTGGAGAGCTGGAGAGCCTGAACGGATTCTCGTGGAGGGACCTGGACTCTCTGGGCCAGTACATTGCGAACCACTCAACCGCGAGCATCACCGATGGTGTGTTGACGAGCCCGGACTTTGACTCAGATCAAGGCACGGGTGGTGTGGAGGGGCTGCCGGCAGGGTTTTGGTACGATAATTCGTGGTCCGGGAATAACATCATTTTCTAAGGGATGGATGCGCAATACGAGCTCGCCTGGCAGGGCTAAACGAGCATCGGTAAATCAGTTCGGCCGCTATGGCGCCAATCGCTCACTTGCAACAGCGCCACTTGCAAGGCACAATAATGCAGCGATGAATCAATCCATCGGCTCCAGCTTTTTTTTCATGTGCATGTCTCGGTCGCCAAATTGGGTGGTGCGATGATCCTTCGACCCCTGCCGCTAAACTACCCTGGACACACCGACGCCAGAAGCAGCACCGAACGCGGCTGTGAAGGCTTTGTAGAGCGGTTATAGACCCTCCACACGATCACCTGGGTACTGAAACCCGCCCAGCTTGTGCATGGAGTTACATTCTCCGGGGGCAAGCTCAGCCCTGGATCGTGTTGAGGACTTGTGAAGTGAGGCTGATCACGACAAATGATTCATTGCGACCATGCAGGGCCGTTGTAGCCCTGGCAAGGCGATTTCCCGTTTTAGTAGATGCAACACCTTTCCCCATACCATCAGAGTCATACTCTCGATCCGCGTTCCGTGCCCATTCTAGAATACGCGCTAGATTATGCAGTATGCCACCTTATCTACACTATGCAGGTTTTGAATGCGCCTCGCGTCGGTGAAGCATCTGGCTCTAGGATATTATCGCAATGTATTCAAATATCTCGCATCCGCTTCCCTAAACCACTATCATTATCAATTACACCGTGTCTATTGTATGCTCTCATTTCAAGCTATAACATGTCTTCAACCACGCCCATCGTCATTGTTGTGGCCGTGATTGGCGGCTTCATCCTCCTATTGACTTTAGTTTGCATGCTCTCCAAGTGCGCCACAGACGACAGCACCACTAGCAAATATTATGGACCTTTTGGGCATACTCTAGACAACTCGATTCAAAACGCAGCCCAATTGCGACTTCAGCAGGAATCTTACACGGAAAATGGCGAACCCGTATGGTTTTCGCACCAGATAGAGCACGGTCAGCTGAAGCATTGGGTTCTCATCACTCATGATTCAAAATATGAGATTCGTCGCTTCCGCCCACAACACAGGCCAAATAACAACACCACCACCGCCAACGACAACAACAACGTAGATCTTGAGAGCGGCCACATCAACGCCGACAGCTGGATACGCGTGGGCTCTGGCGCCGCGCTGTACGAGTACAGAACCCGGCCGTGCAAAATAGACAACGAGCGCGTCATGGCCGCTGTCGCGCGCTATCCCAGCTCCCAGACCGCCGACGCATTCGCCTCCAGCCTGATTGGGTGGACGAAAATGTCCCAGTACGAAGTTGAGGCGGCGTGGGTCGCCGCGCTGGAGCGCTTTGGCCCTTACGACATTATCTGGAACAACTGCCAGCATTTCCTCCGAAACTTCGCCACCTGCATCGTCGCGGAGAAGGCCGAGGACTGGAACTTCTTCCTGCTCAAGGCGTCGACCAACTATCAGCGATCGAGGCGCGGCGGGCACTTTAACCACGTCGCATCTACCGCTGCGTCGCTGGAGAGGATGAAGCAGATGCGACCGCATGTGCAGGACGTGCATAGGCACAACCTCGAGACGAACATCAAGGCTGTCGAAAAGCACCTTCGTCAGCAAAAGGTTCGCTGGGGCCAGTCGCTGCCCATGGACCTGGCAGATGCCTCGGACAACTTTAGCCTATGTACGAACACCGAAGGAGAAGGGTTCGACAGCCCCGAGATTTTATTGAGCTTTGGGGACCTTGGCGGAGACCTGGGAGATTCAGGGTGCGGAGGAGATGGGGGTGGTGGGGATTCAGGTGGTGGTGACGGAGGCGGAGATGGAGGAGGTGGAGGAGATTAGATCAGGACAAAGTTATGAACATGACATTAAATATATATTGTTTTAGATCAGCGCAGAAGTATCAACTGCAAAAGCCTCATCATACACGCTGGCATCAACAAATTCCTCGCCGGGATCCATACATGATTGTGATTCATCAAGCGGGCCTGAGACCGCCGCAAAGTCGTATCCAGAGTCAAATTGCACTGCGCCTGGCTGAGAGCTGCCCACAACAAACTCGTTATCTGTGCATTGAATGTTATTTCCCATGTCGACAGTGGTCTGAGTCTCGACGACCGTGTAGTTGTTGTCTACGATGACCGTGTCTTGTTGGTAGAATACCACATCCTGCTGCACAATGGTAGTGTTGTTGTCGGTTGTATTTACTTGGTTAATTTGTGTCGTGTTTATTTCTCGTGATTGATCCGCTGTCATAACAGGCTGCTGTTGAGCGGCATTAACATCGTATTGAGTTTGTACGTATTGCTGGTTTGGATCGACAACTTGTTGGTTCTGGATGCCGGTTGGAAAATAGGATTCCTGATATGCAGGTTGTGAAGGATTGAATGGTTGATTGAGATTCGACGTGGGATCAAACGGCTGAGTCTGTTGAGCCTGCACCGGTTGCTGAATTATTTGATCTGAGGTTTGGCATTGCTGAGCAGTATACTGTTGCTGCCCCCCGACAAGCCCGGGGTTCTGTTGCGGATCCACTTGCTGCTGAATAGTAATGGTCTGCTCTTGTGTCACTTGGACCTGGGTACCAGTTGAAAACTGCTGTGGATCTGGCTGCTGCTGTTGCTGCTGAACATAGACATTTTGCTCATATGTGACTTGAACATCGCCCTGTTGCGTCACCTGATCGCCTTGGTTGGTGGTCTGCTGGTTGTCGCATTGCTGGCCTTGTGGTGGGGCCTGTTGCTGCTGCGAGGCTGGGTCCTGGGGAGGATTTTGCGCCGCTGTGTTGTCTTGAGGCAGTTGCTGCTCATGTTGCTGCTCCCCCTGATTCTGCTGCTGTTCATGTTGATGGCCGTGTCCATTTTGTCCATTATGAGAAAGGTGACTAGTGGACTGGCGAATAACACGCTCTAACTTGGAAGCAATGCTCTGTTGCGGCTCATGCTCAGCGGACTCATGCTCCTCGTGAGTGCCTTGCTGCGAAGGCTCAGTGGTCGCTTGAGCAGGTAGCGGATAAGGAGAGGATTGTTGAGTTGGTGTATATTGTCCTTGTGGCCCAATTTGTGGTTGAGCACTGGTCTGTTGTACCGGGGGCTGTGGAGATGCCGTGTGTAGTTGGGGTGTTTGAAGCTCGGCTAGCTGCACTGGTGGGGGAGTCCCGCTCACAAATTGCTCAGGTGCAAGTGGCTGCGGACTCTGTACAGGTTGCAAATATTGTTGCTGAATAGGCTGGTACTGTGGTTGCGGCATGGGAGGTTGCAGTTGAATTGGCTGCTGGTTCGGCGCAACTGGTTGGTTCTGAACTGGGTGTTGCTGCATGAGCGGTTGCTGCTGCCCTTGCATCATTGGCTGGTTCATGGGCAAAGGCTGGTTATGAGGGACCTGTTGCTGTTGTTGCTGATGGACATATTGTTGATTCTGGGCGGGTTGCATCTGGTTAGGAAGGACCTGCTGTGGGTATGGCTGTTGGTGATACATGGGCTGCTGGTGCATCACCTGTTGTTGTGGATGCGCCTGCTGCTGTTGGCCCTGAGCTGGTTGGAGTGGCTGTTGCTGGCCAGGGAAATGTTGTTGGATGAGATGCTGTTGAATTTGTTGATAGGGGCTTTGGCCTTGAACAAGGCCCTGAAGGGGGTTCTGTTGATGGGCAAACGGCTGCGCCTGCATGAGGGTTTGTGGGCGGCCTTGTTGCTGCACCTGCGGCTGGATCGGGTTTTGCTGGGTTGGTCGCTGCTGAGGACGAGGACGAGGAAGTCTCTGAGCTTGAGGTTGCTGTGGCTGAGTCGGATCAGCATCATAGTACACGTCGGCGTCGTCTCCATCATTTCCGTCCGAGTCAGATGAATTATTATCTGAGCCATAGTCGCCATTGTCCTGGTTGTCAGAGCCCGTCACGCCCATTGCGTTGGCCGTAGTCATGAATCTGCTCATCCTCTTCAAGTTCTTTTTGTTGCCAAGCTTGGCCATTTTCTTCCCAGCAAGCAAGGCACCATGCCCCGTCAACTTGGCCGCAGCCTTGGTGACAGTCATGAAGCCTGCGTTTTGCAGCTGATTCGGATCAGTGAGCGCAGCCGCACTTGCAAGGTTGTAGCCAGTCTTTCCCGCTACCAAGCCCGTTGATACACTGCCAAAGCCTCGCGAGTGCTTTTGGGTTCCTTTTGTCTTGGGCTGCTCTCCAGGTCTATCCCATGTGGATAGGCCAAGACCTTCGTTGACATAAAACGGGGTCATGTCGGGCGTCTTCAATTCCTTCCATCCAATCGGCATGGTGCTGGCTGGCTTTGTCCAGGTGCTGCTCTTCGTGGCAATGTTGAAGTAGTATGTCTGACCTTCAGTCGTTTGGCGCTCAAGCCAGTTTGGCGGCAGCCCCGATGATCCCAGCATTTCTGGCGTCAGAGGCGTGAGGTGCGTCTTGTATCCCGTGGCCTTGTGCGTATACCATATCCTACCCGTGACGTTTTTCCGGATCGTCCAATTTTGCGTCGGGACCGTCGTCTTAGTGGGTTGTAGAAGTAAATCCGAGTCTGTCACATAGTACGATTGATCATGCGGATGGGAGGCGCCCGCCGCGCCGGCAGTGTAGCACCAAACACAAAACTGGGTGGCGGCGTTACCGGTGCTGCAGATGAGACACATATAGATGGAGACATTCACAGGGATTCCTATTCTGAGTGTCAGACCACAGGCTTCTCAAATTCCAGAATTTTGCTTACCATTCTTGCAGTTGTGGCACGTATAGCCAGACAACGCAACGGGAGCTTGGTTGGCGGCACCAGCCGGTGCTGCAGACTGCGGCGACATGACGGGCGCACCGCTCTTCTGCCAAACCGGACTAGCCACTGTGCTTGGTGATGAGACGGGAGTCATGGCGGCAACGTTCCCGCTGATGCTGGACCGCCCGCTGTGTCCCGACGACACCGAGTGTGCGCTGCTGTAGCTCATCACGCGCTGCAATTGCGGGGCCGGAGCTTGCGCTGGTGTCGCATTTTGGTGCTGTGCCTGATGCTGTTGCTGCTGTTGCTGGTATTGCTGCTGTTGGGCTTGCGGGTTCTGCTGAAGCTGCGCGGGCTGCATCTGTTGGCCATGGGGATGTTGGGGCTGCGGCTGAACGGGTTGAGGGGTTGGGCTCGCATAGACTGCCTGCTGGTGCTGCTGATGAGGCGAGGCAGACGATGGAGGCAGCCCTGAAGCAGCTGGGACTGCAAAAGATGCCTCGGAGACTGCTGGTGCTGGAGTATTGACGGCCTTTCTGGCGACGGCCTTGCGCACTACGAGAGGCGCGGGGGCAGGCGCAATGTTCATTTGGGAAAATGACTGTTGCATTTGGGCGTATGGCTGCTGCTGCTGCTGCTGCTGCTGCTGTTGCTGCGGCTGTTGCTGGGGAGCTGAGCTGGCCATTGTCACGATCCTAGCTGGCGCAGGGCACGCCAGAGAGCAGACAGGTGCGCGAGCAATTGATGGAGTTGGTGATGGTCGACAGAAGCCAAGTTGAAGTCGCGGCGGAAACTGCACATGTTTTAACAATCAGCCGCATCTCCCAATCCCCCGTCTCCCGTCCTCTTGGCTTGGCCCGTGGCGCCTGCAAATGCCGGAGGCCGAGAGGGCACCCATGATGGCTGTGGCGCGCTATCGTCTCGCTAGGCTGAGTTGCTGTTCCCTATCCGGTCTTCAGCTGAGGCAGGGTCTGGACCTCTGGACCGTCCACCGTCCAATGAGAACAAGCCGGCATGTCCATGCCGTCTGCTGGCCCAATGAAGACATTCGTGACCATGCAATGCAGGGCCCAAGTACTGTACCCCCAGCAGAAATCTTCAGTTGCGGCACGACCAGCTGTCACGTTTTGGACGGGTACGATGGCGCCGTCGTTGGTTGAAGAAGAGGGGATCGCGACGCCTTCGGGCTAGCATCGCCACCCGTCGCGATGAACGCAGCACGGATCAGGCGCGCGCCGAAACCATGCAGCGATCCCTGGGCAGGCAGCCCAGGCTAAGGAAGAAACAAGAAACGATCCGTCCTGGCGCCGAAATGCCGGGGGTGGCTGCTGGCATGGCATGGCCACACCCGTGGCAGGGCAAGCTTTCTGCCCGTCCATCGCAAGTGGAGCTGCGGCTGCGCTGTTTTACAAATCCACATGGAAATTGGACCTCAGCCCACGGCTAAATGGAATGCAGTCGTTGATACACTTTCCCTCAGGCGAACCAGCGTCCTACGCTGAACAACAGTTGCCTTATCAAGCCAAAATGAGCTTGGCTGTTTTGGGTCAGGGGAGGGGCACGGGGTTCAACAACCCCTGGCTATCAACGGAGACCAAAGGCCGCCGGGCGCTACGCATGGTGTATGCTATGTTGGAAGGACTCGTCAATTCCAGCTTTCCAAACCACCGCTAATACGAGGCAATGACGTAATGAGTGCGATTTTCCCTCTTCTTCCCCAATACGTGAACTGCGATCCTCGCTGGGCAAAGGCATGGAAGAAAGTTGCCTCGCAGGAATGGCGCTGGGTCCCGGTATGTCTCATTCTTGTTCTGTTTAGCAGGAACAGAGCCGGAGGACATCATGTCACAAGAAATCCAATATCAATTATTTCATCAACACAACCAGGTCCCCCCCTAGGCTGCTTGGTTCATTTCTGCTGTTCCTCGTCTCTTGTTTTCGTGGAATTCATGTCAGACACAAAAAAAAAAGCAATATGTTCTGCTCTAACAACTGGATAACACGGCCGCCTGCAGATACAAAATACCTATACCGGATCATGAGCCCATGAGTTCGACCGCTGTGTATATTGAAATGGATTCCCAAAGCACAGATTCATTCGACTCTATCTTGATTTCTTTCTAAAATCTTTACGGCAGGAAACTCTGTTTGCCAGCTAACCTAGAATGACACGGAAGAGACTCAGCCAACTAATCAAAAGTTCGGATTGCTCAAGCATGACACTCAGCCACAGTGTTTCAAAAAGGTGTACATCGCAACGCGAAAAGCGATTTACATCTCGAGCCCAACCAACACTCGAAGTGATGTAGACAATAGTTTGTGTGATGGATATTCAACAGATGCGCGGTCCAGGCAGCAGCGGGAAAACAAAAGCCCGGCACGTGCCAAAGCTGAAAGTTGTAAATCTAAAAAATACTTGCTAACCAGTAGGCTCACTTGAAATTACTAGAACGTCAGCGATTCAAGATTCAATGTTCGTGATTGGTTGACCTAGGCTCAAAGAGAGACCTATTACGACATAGCCATGCGTTCCTCCAGCTGTCGTCATAAATTTCAATGTGTGTAGAAATGGCAATAATATCGACGTGCGGGTTCCGAACTGCAATGAGGATAATAATGCCGGTGTGCACGCGCAAGCCGCTGTTGTGGTCGAAATCGCAACGCAAACCTAACCAATCATATCTGTCTATCAAGACAAAACTTCAACTCGATAAATCAAGGGTGGAATCCAATGGTGTCCCTGCCTAAAGTACAAAGGCAGTCTTTACTCTCCCCGTCAGCTTGTTCGTGTGAAGTGAATAAATGGATGGCACCGAGGCCTGTTCCAGCCGTCTTGGTAGTGTCGAGACAACTATGCAGTTTACCGTGTACGAGCGGCTAAAAACTATAATTCAATAAGGCTTGGGTGAGTTGTCTTCATTGGGAGAGTTTAATGCATGGATCAGCATCACCGGGGCCGTTGGATCAGCCAACGTTTTATCAAGATTAATCATGCATGCTTATCTTGAGGCTTCAATGTTTTTATTGTAGCTATGGCGTTTATAGGTTGAAAGAACCTGGCTGCTCAAATCAACGCTTAAAAATAACCCGATGACACACGCAACTCTTGATAAATAGTTTCAATCTACCTGAGGGATGGAAGGAGCGGATGGTTTGATGGACATTCCGCGCCATATGGTGTCTTCTTATCGCTTGTATACCGCCACCAACGCTATGATTTTGACTCTACATGACACCGTTTTTATTTTGAGTATATAGATATTCTCTCCACTCAAGTTGTGAGACTGGGCTGGGAGTTACGTCGATATAGCCCATCAAAACGCTGAGTGGTTCGCATACCCTAGAGCTTTGGCGAGTTTGGAAGGTCACTGAGCGAAAAAAAAAATTCAGCATAAAGAAACAAACAGCGCTTCATCTCTCATCTTATTCAGCAATATTAGCACCTATAAAGCCGTAAATATCATGGTTTAGTACGAATGCATGAATTGTGAATTTCCACGAGTCAGGAGTTGATTAGACTCATTACCGTCAACAGACGCTAAAGTATTATTTTTCACTAAAAAAAATAAAGTACGAGCGCACCTACCCCATATTCTCCAATGCATAAGGTTTAGAAAGTAGAGGTATAATAGACAGCCCCGAGTAATAAGTCTATTTATTTTAGCGACCGTTGGCACGAACTCCGATCGTCGACGTCCTCCAGCTCCGCTAGGCAATGATGATCAAGGCGCGCCACACTGCAGAATGCACAATGGTGGCGGGCAAACGGCCCCAGCTAGACCGGTTCGCCTTGGCGCCAGGGATACATCTTCTCCCACCCTCCCCCCCCGAGACGGGCATCCATCCTGCTCGGGACTTGCCAACAGCAGCTGCAGCCACAACAGTAGCCGATGAGATGTCGATCTGTCTTGAGTTTCGACTCCGAAGCTATGGAGAGTGGACCACAAACTCGGCGAAGGATTGCCCTGTTTGGGAAAAAAAGCCAAGGCGCCCCATGTACTACGGAAGCCAAGCTTCTCCTCTCACCGGGCATTAAAGTCGTGTGCCGAGGCTTGTTTTCGTTTTCGGGGTAGCTAAACAACATAAATGCGGGGAAAAAAGGGTAAAGAGGGAAAAAAAAGAAGGAAGAAAAAGAGTAATGGGACAGGGATGTGTGCGGCGCCCCCCGTCCTCTCCCCCCTCCCCCCCGTCCACCCCGTCCAAGGGCGCGGCAGCCAGACGGGCGTCTTTTCCCATGTGGGTAAACAGGCAATAACTCAAAAATGTTTTGATGCACGCACGGATGGGGGCCCGCTTTTACTCTTCTGAGAAAAAGACTCGGGATAAATGCTTGGGATATGCCTGTCCGCGTCTGCGCGCGTTGGGCAGATGATAATGAATCTCGCGGGTGCAGGGCGGCGCAGCCCAATCAAGGGTTTGCTCACGCCACTCTAGGTCTCGCGCATAGCTGCACATTTTCGCCTTTTGGGGTCGGTCTGTCACACCCCAGATACCAACCAACCTCCAAGTGTATGTGTGTGACCGTCCACGATCGGCAATTGGGCTGGAATAGCGCATTGTTCCGCCAGTTTGGTCTCTGGGGTGTACCATTGCAGATGACATGTTCGGGGACACTGTCTACTTTGGGGCTAGCAGGG
>KV875243.1:1185604-1201732 GCA_001879505.1 Calonectria pseudoreteaudii | reverse complement strand
GGGGTCAGGTGGCGGGGCGGCGGCGGCCTGGGGCCGGGGGGAGTTCGTCGTCGCATTGAATCGCTGCATGTCAGATCAATTCTCACACCTATCACGATCAAAGAAGCAGGGCTTTCGAGATTCATTTCATTCAAACGTGTATTTGGCATAAGACATAATACTATTAGCTAGGCCTAGATTGACAGCACCCATCCTACGATGGACTGGCATCCCATCAATCGCCCCCCCTGACCCCAACTAAACCTCCTCTTTTGAAGGGGTGTCGTGCTCAAAGTTCTCAATCTTGTAGGAGCTGAACTGGCGGGCGGGCACACCCTTGGAAAAGAGAATGTCGAGCTCGTCGTAGGTGCGGTCCTTGGTCTCGGGCAGGCGGAAGAAGGCCCAGATGAAGACGAGGAGGGCGGTGCTTCCCCAGACGAAACCGGTGTAGCCCTTCAGATTCCACTTGGTCGGGTTCATGAAGTAGGGCTGGAGCACGCCGGCAACGATACCGGTGACGGAGTAGGTGTTGCGCGCCAAGCAGATGGTCTTCTGCCTCAGGCGGGTGGAGCCGACCTCGGCGGGGAGGGCCCAGCCGAGCTGACCGGCCGAGAGCTGGAAGACAAAGGTCCAGACGAGGGTGAGGACGGCCTGGGTCATGCCGACGCTGTCGTTTCCGGTGCGGGCGTTGAGGCCGCCGATCAGGTACAGGATGACGGTCATGGCGGCCATGCCCCAGAGGTAGGTGGTTCGGCGACCGACCCGCGGCATGATGACGATCCAGGAGACGAAGGTGGCGAAGAGGGCCATGGAGTTGCCGCCGACGTTGAGGTTGTAGGTCTGGTTGGTGCTGAGGCCGACCTGCTGGAAGAAGTAGGTTGAGTTGTAGGCGAAGTTGAGACCGGAGAGGATCTGGCCGGCGAAGACGACACACGAGATTTCGGTTCGGCGCAGCTCAAAGCCCTTGAAGCAATCCCAGTACGAGGTGCCGACGGAGAGGCGGTTCTCGAGGTCGTTGGTGTAGACGATGAGTCCCAAGGTCTCGCGGATTTCGGCGTCGGAGGCGGCAGGGCGGAGGCGGCGCAGGGACTTCTCGGCCTCGTCGTGCTTGCCGATACGGATGTAGTGCCAGGGCGTGTCCGGGGCGAAGAAGATGATGGGCACCAGGACGGCGGGCCAGAACCACTGGATGGCAAAGGGCACGCGGTAGGACCACTGGGTGGGGTTGTCGACGAGGCCGGCCATGACGCCGGCCGAGATGAGCTGGCCGATGATGAAGCACATGTTGGTCCAGCTGGTCATGTAGACGCGCAGAGACATGGGCAGCACCTCGGAGGCGTAGGCCGGGGCGGTGGTGGCGAAGATGCCCCAGGGCAGACCGCACAGGATCTGACCGACGAGCAGCGTCTGGATGTTGGGGGCGAAGAAGACGATGAAGATGAAGGCGCTCAGGGTGACGAGGGCCGAGACCAGGACGCGGACGTGGCCAAACTTGGTGACGAGGTAGCCGTTGAGCAGGGTGCCGAAGAAGGCACCGACACCGGATCCGTTGCCCAGGCCGGCCTGCCAAGCAGCCGTCAGCTGGTAGTTGTCGGTGGCGGCGTTGTAGTGGCCGTACTTTTTGGCGAAGCCTGGGTACGCGTAGAAGTTGCTCAGCAGGTTGGTGTCGTAGCCTTCCATGACGACACACATGGACACGACCAGGCACCAGAAGAGGGTCCACGGGTACTTGCGGATGGCCTCGATGGGCGGCAGGTTGTGCTCGACCTCGGCACCTTGCCGGGCCTGCTGGGCAACATCGATGGAGTCGATGCCCTTGACGGCGGGACCCAGGTCTTGGTCCTCGGCGTGAGAGACTGTGTGATCAGCCTCCTTTGACATGATGGGCCAATTGTGTCGCTTCCTTGTTTCAAGATGAAGAATTGACGGCGATGGGGCCCCAAGCCAGTAGGTTTTCTCAAAGTGGAATTGAGAGAGGCGAGAGAAGTTGGACTCTCCAGGTGTGTTGGAGGTGTTGTTGGAGGAGGAGGAGGTGGTGATCTTCAACGAGTTCGTGTAAATGGCATCAGGTTCTGGGCAGGATATTATATATACGCTCGGGCGTGGGCTCAAGGCGGCGGCGCAACCACAAAATGGCTGCTTTTTTTCCCCACAACATGGTGCGATGGGCTGGCTGGGTTTGGTCTGGGGAAGTGCGGAGAACTGGGTGGTGTGAAAAAAAAAGTGGCACACAGGCTCTGCCAGGGACGGGCCAGGGCCACTCTGTGTCCGCGGTTTTTTTTGCTCATCACTTGAGGGCACAACTGGTCCGACGATTACCCCATCGAGACAATGCCCGGGCCGCCAAGGCCTGTCTAAACTTTGTGCGAGCGAGCCGCCGAGCCGCGGGACAGGCCAGAGTTGGCCCCAATACTACGTGGCGTGTCAAGCTCGCCGCCTGGTTGGCTGGCCCAGCTGGATCCCGAGTCGAGTCGTAACGGGGTTTTTGGGTCTATTGCAGCACGTCCATGCACCCAAGTGCAGTGTGCTATTACATGTTGTGTTGGTTGATGGGGGAGTCTCGAACGGTGGGTGACGCAGACACGGACGCGGAAGTGAGTGGTGGAGTTGGAGTCGGAGTTGGAGTTGCCATTGTAATGAGGGAAAGAGACAGACAGACAGAAGAGAAGAGAAGAGAGCAGTACAACACAGTCAGTATAACACAGTCAGTATAACACAGTCAGTGCAGTTGGGTAAGGTCAGTACACTACACTACAATGCAGTGTAGCACAGCACAATACAAGGGAACAACTGCATCTCAACACAGCATTCCAACCCTGAAACATGCAAACATGCCTGTGTCACCCACTCCAATGCTCCCTCTCGGCGCTGTTTGATCTGCTCTCTGACAGCAGCTTGACAGGCTGCCCATCTCCATCAACTCCTCACAATGCACCCATCATCATCATCACCGCTCCCCCGAGAGACGCAAGACGGACGAACCCAATGCACGCTGCCCCACAACGCCCTCAGCTAACGGGTAAATCAATCAAGCCTCTCGTCGTCGGGCCCCTCATCCCTGCCAATTATGCACGTAATACCTTGCAAAACCCGAGCAGCGCTCCCCATCCACGAGACCTTGTTCCCCGAAAAAAAACCCGTCGCCTTCGGCCTCAATTCTCCGCTTTCCCAACTCCCGCCCCCCATCATCCCATCCCACAGCCAGCCCATCCAGCAATCGCCTCTCTCCGCCCCCCCCCCCCCCTCTCGCCATGACGAGCGACCAGCAGCAGCAACCCCACAACCAGTACAGCCAGCCTCAGAACCAGCACAACCAGCTTAACCTACACCAGAGCCAGAGCCAGAGCCAGAGCCAGAACCAGACCCAGCACCAGCACCAGCACAACCACCACCGCCAGCACAACCACCAGGCCTGTGACAATTGCCGTTCTCGTAAAATTAAGTGCGACCGCGGCTCGCCCTGCAGAAACTGCGTCGATACAGAGTTGCACTGCCAGTACTTGCATGTGATCCGCCGCAGGGGCCCAAGACGGGGTGTCGGCCGTAGGTTGGCCCAGCTAAGACAGGGATCGACCAGCGTCGACAAGGACTGCTTTGATGTTATTACTCTGGACGACTCGCCGGCCCAGTGGCAGCCCGTCGCCGCCGCCGCCGCCGCCGCCGCCGACTGCAGCAGCAACAGCAGCTCCGGTCGAGGCATCCCGCAGCAGCATCATGATGCCTCGCAGCCGCAGCCGCATTCGCAACCGCCACCGTCTGTAACCTCGTCGTCGCTACCGCCCGTCGTCATCGACATTGACCGTCAGCGCGATGCCGCCTCCGTCCAGCGCGAATCATGTAGGGGCTCGCCTCCGTCACTGGACTCCTTTGTGCCCATCGTAGGCGCCCAGAGCCCGCAGCTGTGTCTGTCCTTGGTCGCCCACGTCCACGTCTTCCTCAAGTATCTCTACCCCATCATGCCCGCCGTCGACGGTGAGCAGCTGCTGGCCGATGCAATCCGGCTCGACACCCTCTCGCCTTCGCGATACGCCCTCATCATCTCGCTCTGTGCCGCCACCCGCATCCAGCTCAAGCTGGACAACGTGGAAAACAGCATCGGCAATGGACCCGGTGCCGATATTCCGATAGAGCCGCGGTTGACCGGCGAGGGCCTCCTCAACCTGGCCGAGAACTCCCTTCGGCAGTTTAGCATCATTGACGACTTCACCATGGACTCGATTCTGTCGTCGTTTTTTATTTTTGCCGGTTACGGAAACCTGAACAATATACGTCGAGCATGGTTTTACTTGAACCAGAGCATCACCCTCGCTCAGTCACTCGACATTACTAGTGAGAATGGATACGTCAATCTGACAGAGAGCGAGCGCGAGGCAAGGCGGCGCGTCTTCTGGCTACTGTTTGTGACGGAAAGGTTTGGTTCCGCTGGGCATCCCGGCACACCTGAACTTGTTGCTGATGAAATTTATGATTAGGACCTTTGCCCTGCAGCACCGGCGCTCAGTCATGTTACGAGGCCGCGTCGAAAAGCCTCGCGTTGTCGACTCGGACAGCCCTGTTGTCATGAACGACTTCATCAACCACGTTCGCCTTTTCGACTTATTACCGGCATCACTGTATGAATGGCACACTCAAAACGACGGTGGTCGATCCGGAACTGTCTCGCTAGCTGACAAGATTAATCAAAACCTCTGCACTATCCAGCCCGCCAACTCAGTCATCGAAAGTCAGCGGTTCGATACTCTTCTCACACAACAATGGCTTCGCGTATCCATGTGGCGTCTTGCGTTTGGCACAAAACCATCCATGGCTTACAACACTGGCATGTTGCTATCTCATGCTTTGCCAATTGATGCTGGTAGGATAGTGATGGAAGGTTTGGAATCAGTCGGCCAATCGTCAAAAGATTGTCATGGAATTGGAATGGTACGAGAACCCCATCCGCGAGAAAATAAGACAGCCTGACCTTTTGCTAATATTCACACAGGAACAAAAACTCTTTGATATTGGAATTAGCGTCACTGATAGCGCACTCATGTCAGGCCCAGGGTATTCGGCGATTGAAGCTGGCCCCAGAGATTTACTCTGCTCCATCGTAAAATGTCTCTCCAAGATTCGCGGCTGCGAGTCTCACTTATTGCCCAAGCTCCTTAAACACTCAGAGTCCATCCTGGGTCGCGTTGACCCGGCCGCTCATATAGATACCCCGTGGGCCGTGTGCTCAAACCAAGGAAGCTACGGAGACCGCTCTGTTGGCAACAGAAGCCCGTCAGACGTGGAAGAGCAAGTAAGCGCCATGAATTGGGCACTAATGGAAGATATAGGCTTTATTGATACAGATACGTCATGTTTACCCTTTGGCGCAGAATCAGTTGGGGTCGAAAGAGTTAGTCCAGCATGAGATTTCACGCAGTGCCGTAAAAAGGGAAAAAAAACAAAAACAAAAACGAAAACAAAACAAAACAAAACAAAACAAGCCTCGAGTGTATAATAAGCATGGTCAAAATTCAGCTGAAAAGGGGGAAGAAAAATATGATTTGATACCCGGATATTTTTTTTATTACTATCAAACTGTTTGCTCTTGAGGGGGTAAAAACAGAAAGAAAGAAAAAAACAGCAGCACTTGCTATTTTATTTTCAATGGTAGCCCAAAATTAAACCTTCTCCAACAAGACAACCCTGCTGTCGTAGTCTCCGAAAAACTTGTGCACAAAGCCTCCGTTCATGAGCGTCGCACCGGACACGGTTCGCTCGCCGTCAATCTTGTAAGAGGCTGCGGGATCCAGGCCGTGGAGGCGAATCTTGGGGTAGTTGTGGACGGTGGTGGCGCGGATCTGGAAGAGGAATAGGGCGGCCTGGTTTGCATCTTCAGACACGAATAGGGCCGACGGGTAGTTGGACTCGCTGGGAAGGTTGAGGCGGTACATGTCGCCCCGGATGACGATGGGGTTGATCTTTTCCGCGACGGCGATGAGGTCCAGAATCTCCTTCTTGTCCTCGTCCGGCATCTCGTCCGGGTTGAGCTCAAGGCCGAAGGAGCCTCCCATCATGGCGACGTGGGCACGGAACCGGACGGGTGTAATGCGGCGCGTGACGTGGTTGGGCACTGCAGATACGTGGGCGCCCATGCTCGAAGCCGGATACACCAGAGAAGTTCCAAACTGGATGTGGATGCGGTCGTGGGCATCGGTGTTGTCCGAGGTCCAGTGCTGAGGGAAGTAGTACAGCATTCCCGGGTCGAAGCGGCCACCACCGGAAGCGCAGCCCTCCCAGAGGACGTCGGGGAAGCGAGCCGTCAGCGTTTCGAGAACGCGGTACAGGCCGAGAATGTAGGCGTGGTCGGTAGAGGGCGAGGGGGCCTCGTGGATGCCTCGGTTGTTGTCCCACTTGATGTAGTCGATGGGCGCGCCCTCGAGGATGTTGCTCATGGACGAGATGATAAAGTCCTGCACCTCGGGCAGCGCCAGGTTGAGGACGAGCTGGTGACGAGCCTCGGTGCGGGGGTGGTTCGTCGCGTGCACCACCCAGTCCGGGTGCTCCTCGTACAGGCTGGACTTGGGGTTGACCATCTCGGGCTCGACCCAGAGTCCAAACTTGAGCTTCTCATTGGAGTTTGCCACGTCGAGCTGCTTGATCTTCTCCACAACAGGCTTCAGACCCTCGGGGAATCGATCCGGGTTCGTCACCCAGTCGCCCAGGCCGGCGTGGTCGTTGATGCGAGGGTGCTTGACTCCAAACCAGCCGTCGTCCAGGACGAACAGCTTGGCGCCCAGCTTGGCCGTCTCCTGGGCAAGTCTGTAGACGGTCTTCTCGTCAAAGTTGAAGTAGACGCCCTCCCAGCTGTTGAGGAGGACGGGTCGGGGCTCTCGCACAAACTTGCTCCTGATGAGGTGCTCCTGGTACAGGTGGTGGAACTTGCGGGACATGCCATTGATTCCGGTGTTGGAAAAGACGGAGACACACTCGGGAGAAGTGAAGGACTCTCCGGGGCCCAGAGACCAGGAGAGCTGGAGAGGGTTGAGACCAATGAGTGCGCGGGTCAGTCCCTGGGTGTTCTTCTCAATCTCTGCGCTGAAAGATCCAGTGTAGACCAGGGAGAAGCCCCAGGCCTCGCCCTGAGATTCTGTTGTGGATGGCGAGACAATGGCAAAGAATGGGTTGTGGAGATGGGACGAATAGCCGTTGGAGCTAGCGAATCTGTAACCAAAGTTAGCATAAGTCCCCCTTGCAGCCTTGGAATTCCTTTTTTTGGGACACTATACCCTTGACTGCCGTAATCAATCTTTCGACGGACCCGCTGGCATTCTCGGACCCAATCACCCTGCAGCTCAATCATATCATAGTCGTCAAAGGGGAAATCCGTGCTGAAGCTCGACAGCCTCTCAATGGACACGGCCTTGTCGCTCTTGTTCTTGAGCTCGATGCTCCTGGTGATGGCATCGTGCTCGGGGAAGATGGAGTAGGACAAGTTGGCCTCGATGGAGCTGTACTCGTCAAACAGGGTCAGGACGAGCGTCGTGACGTCGCTGTCCTTGCCGAAAGTGGCGGGCAGACCCTGCAGCTTGGGCTTGCCGCTGACGACGGTGTGCGACTTGTACTTGAAGTCGCTGACCGTGTGGCCCTCGGCGTGCTTGATGTGCACGGCCGGGGAGCGGAAGTCGCCCCGGCCCAGGTCGGGGAATTCGCGCCGGATGTGCGCCTGCGTAGACCAGCCGCCAATGTGCTCGATGACGGGCATGACAGGGTCCTCTGTCACGCTGCCGCCGAAGTGGTCTGAGATGAGGTCCCCAGTTGCCTCGTCGACATGGAAGCGGTACGAGACATTCTTTCCGTTGAGGGCAAAGGAGAGGCCCTCAACAACAACAGCTACATCGTAACGAGTTAGTCTACAGTTTCAAATGACGACCCTGTCCGTCATGGGCTTCAGGCCGGTTTTCCGTTTGGGTAGGGCAGGGGTGGTGGGTTGTCAATCTTACATTTGGCCATGGTCGAAACTGGAACCACCAGAGCTGCCATTTGATTTGGTGAACAAACAAACACACGCTAGAGAAAATGAAGGCGTTTTCTGAAAGTTGGTGATGGTTGGTCGGTTCCCGGTCCGAGCGCGATTTCAGCTGGTGAACCAGGGGTGAAAATGGCAATAATGGGAAAGGATTGAGTTCGAGATGAAGTTGCGTGGGCCAAGTTATACCAACGCCAATGGCCTGCTGCCATTGAAATTTCACCGAGCATTTCGCAGCGTCACACGCCCGCCCCTTGGTGCCCGAATATTTCCCCGCACAGTAAGGTCTGGCCCGCTTTCCCGCCGACAGATCAGCGCTAACTTTCCTCCCTCCCTCCCCGCACAAACGTTGCGTGATCTCAACCATTAGACTTGTGGGGAACTAGAGTGCGGGGAGAAAGCTGATTCGAGAATTCGCGGACCGAGAAGCACCAACGGAGAGGGGGGAGAAGAAAAAAAAAGAAGAAGAACGTAAGGACAGATACATCTCCGCTTCGTATTTCCTCTTCCTTGACCGTGCACCAGGAGGATGGGCCAATTTGACCGAGTCAATCCATCTCTGATGAGCCATTAGGCGTGAAATTGGGCATCTTCTGAGTCCCGCGTGTCCCGCGGGTGCGTGGTTATCTCGGTAAAGGCAAGGAACACAGGCGGCTGAGGCGCAGAAGTTGCAAAGAAAAGTAGTGGTATCCTATACTGTATTTGGATGCGGAGAAATGATTATTGTTTGGATATTGATAATTATAAATTGGGGCAAATTTTCGCTCCTTCGTTTCTGCAATTTTGGTGCTCTTCCTTGTTTGTCGTACATCACGCAGAAAATGATGAGTGGCATTTCCTCTCTTGTTTGAGCATTCGTTTTCTTTCAAGAATTAATCAGAATTCAAATTGATCAGTGATACATCTCCACCCAACTCTCAATCCCAATCTCAATCGTCGTCCTCGCGGCAAAAACAGACCCAAACCCGTCCACAAAAATCCCACAAGCTCCCCTTAATCTCCATTGTTCAAATCAATCCCAGCGGCGTAAAACTTGACCCAGTTATTATCCCCGCCGCCAATGGCGAATTCAACAGCTACAGAAATGGATATGCCCCATCCTACCAAGTGGCCACCCGGAATGTCAAAACGCAAGTCGTCAGGTTGGCTGATGAACTTGCTGAGATTCATGTGCTCCGCAATCCTGATTTGTCCGTCATTGACTAGGAAGCCGGTGATTCTCACACCAGGTCCTGCCTCAAGACGAGCCACCGCAGAAACAAGACTCAGACGGACCCTACTCATAATTACCGGGGTCGGAACGGCAAAGTGGAACCAGTCCCACCGTCCGGTATCCGAATCATTAGGAGGAGTGTATCGGGTGCCGTAATCATAAGCTATGCCCAAACTTGGAAACCGCTCCACAGCTGCAGCTGATCCGTGAGTCCAAGAGGAATAATCAACCGTCATTGCTATGCTGGGTGGCTTTGACTGCTGGGTTAATGTGAAAAGTTTTGGGCAGAGCCTCGGGCAAGAGTTGCAAGCCAAAGGTGGGTCGGATGGTCAGAAAAGATTCAGAGCAAGATTGTATTGGAAGTATGATGCAATCTGCTGGAAGCTCCCATCTCATTTATGTTCCACGATAGCTACGTACTCGTTCAGGGTGCAAGGGGCTGGCTCGCAGCTGACCTGGAGCTGAAGCAAGCGCAAGCCAACTCATTCAGCACAACGCCTCACTTCGACGTGTCAAATGAGATCACTGGTTCGTCTGCCTCTTAGATGTGCGGGGTCTAGATGGCTTCCAAACGATGTGACAGCCAAAACCAATGGGGATGCGCTAACCAGCAGCCTCGTCAATCGCCCACAAATCATTGTTTGGGGGAATGATCCCTGTAAGCCACTTACTAAAAACTGTTTCCCACAAGGCCCTGATAATTCAAGTGGCTTCTTTTTGTGTTGCCGTGATTGCCGTCGATTATGTTTTGAAAATGTGATGTGACCGCCGGGGAGGCAGCCCGGGAAGAGTTGCAGCATCAATTCGACCCGAGCCACATCATAATCCCAGAATGAAGGACATTCCTAAGTTCTCTGCATATGGACAACTAAATACAGCAGTTATTGATCTTGAAGCAGTCCTCCTTATATTTAAATAGTCATTTCGAACCCCGTGATCCTCTGCTTCCTACCCAGGCCCATGAATATCAACATAGAAGTCACGGCCTCAAGCATCCAGTCCTGTCCAATCAATCTGAGCCTTCTGCAAACTGTGAAATATACTCGTTAACTTATCAAATTGAAAACAAAATCAAACCGAAACCTATCTGGTGTCTATCAAGCGAGGGATCCGTGGTGGGAATGTCCATGAATTCGTGCGAAGAGAAGCGACAGACTACTATACTGTCTCAAAAGTCCACAAAGTTGTCTTGAAGGTCAGCAAAATCCGGAGTTTTTATACAATGCGCATTCCAAATCCGTAGTCCGACGGTATTTACGCTTGCACTAGTTGTATTTGTGAAACTCGAGTATGTATTCGGCTGGCTGTCTTCATCGAAAAGATCCTTTTCAGAAGGATCAAGCCTACTCCAGCCATCCCATTTAAGATTTGAGTTTTGTGGATATAAAGGCCAATCTTGATTGTCATAGTTCAATGGTGGATAGAAAAGTACTAGCGGCTCGGTGGATTGGATCCCATGTGGTGTTACTAGCAATAGGTTTCGCTCATTGTTTCCATAGTTCGATGAAAAAGCTCTTGAGCTTGGACTAATGATCGACCCAGTGAAGGCTGTGTCGTATGTTGTCTCACGTAGATGTCTCAGCTCGTCCGTGGTGATAGCTGCAAATTCAAGATCCGTAAACTCTCGCTGAGAGAAGTCGAGACTCGACTCTACAATCCCATCTTCAGGTTGTTTTGATGGATAATTATAGATTCCATCTGCATTGGGCGATAAAGGAAGAGAAACATCGGAGTTCAGAGCAGGGTTGTCAGTAGGATTGGTTTGATCGGATGCAGAATCTGACAAGTCAGCGTCAGTATATATTTTGCTTGTTAGACTTTGCATGCCAGGTATACATGTAACTCACATAAACCAGGGACTTCTTTGTTAGGGTTGAAAATCTCCCAGATAGTCTTGTAATTTCTATCCACCACACTGCCGGCTCGGCATTTTCTGAGGCGCAGCCTCCATCTGTCCCACGCCTCCTCTTGTTCAGGAGTCATGCAGGTATGTTTGGTAGACTTCTTGTCATTTGAAAGTTTTTTAGTCTCACATATATGGTTTGCCTTCTTTTCGTCAATAGTCTTCAGCGTTTCAGTTGCAAAGTTTTTATCGCAATCCAAGCACCAAAATCTGCGAGAATGATATCGCCTCAGATGTTCGCTGTAAAACATCGTGTTAGCATTCAGTGCCTTTAATTATAGTCAGAGTTAAAAATTGAACTAATGTCCATCGTACTTGACTCGGGCGTTTCCTTCAAACCGCTGGTCGGGCCTGCAGTGTTCAAACACGTTTGCGTAATGTCCTGGATTACCGGCGCGGATTGGGCAAGGTCGTGGTGTTTCACTGCGTCCCTTTCGACTTGGACCATTCTTCTTCCCACCTAAACTTCCTGTCGCGGAATGTCTTGGCATCGAAACTTATTCTGGCAGTGAGTTGTTTAGTTCTCTCGCATTAACACCAAGGTGTAACAGTAAACTGTGCAAATTTCTCTTCAATATTCCTTATCCTCTTAGTAGCTCGGTATTTACACTCATTCACAGAGTCCTTGCACTCTCCCTCAAGGCGCGGAAGTGGTATTTTGTCGTTGTCGGGGTTGTTAGATATGAAACGCTGGAGTTGATAGCTCATTTGTCGAAGGTCTTCGGTCAGAGGGAATTTGCGGAACAAATTACCATTCTATCTCGCTTGAGTAAGAGAGATTATTCACCTCATCCAACAGAATAAAATATTGAAATGAAAAAATCGAAACCAACTAACCTTCACCAATAAGACCGTGTGAGCGAAAGACACGAATTGAATACAGGAGCAGAAATATCCACATCGAAAGGCAGGAAGGAATATTCGCCAAAAAGCCTAAAATATTTTTCTGATTAGGGCGCGCGTGTGAGGAAATCATGCTCATGTTAAACCACGGGCTAATAACGCCTTAAAAGATATCGAAAACATCGCTGCGATGTTTTTTTTGTGCTTTTTATTCCTCATATTTTGCCACTCTGCTGCCTTGGAAGTCGAGGGCAGGGGTGATTTGCAACGTAAGCCTAGGTGATTTTACCACCGCAGCTTTACCTTTGACGCCACGAGATTTTAAGTCTTTAAAGCAATCAATTTTGAAGCGAAAGAAAAGACAGGGAAAAAAGCATGAAAAGTTCGAATATCATTTATATTGTTCTCTTAGGGGTATAATTCTCCTTTTTATAAGAAAGTACTAAATTTGTCGTGAAGTTAGCAGAGATACTAAGACTTATGTCATGGTGACTCAATCATTCAAGGGTGGGTTGTATTGTAATTGTTTTAACCGAGTTGTATGGTGGAGGCAATGAATCGTCTGGCACATCCCGTAGGCCGCCAGACCTCGTCCCAAGAGTCTACCATTGATTCTTCCCATAATCGCAGCGATAAAATAAACGTGGAAGAACTAAGATATCGCTGCGATGAAAGTAAAAAGGTCGCGACTAAATTGGCCTTAACGGCGGGGGTCTTTGTGGATTCAAAACTTGGTTCGCATCATTCCAAATAGCGACCAAAAAGCCCACATAACCACAAAATGAACCAGGCGGAGAACGACTGCTCTTCCTCGAGAAACGCGGTCAAGCTTTCAGACACAACGATCATCCGAGACGACAATTGCTCACACAACAAAGTCTGGCTAGGTCTGCGACTTGGAGGCCGTAACTTTATCATGAACGCAAGCAATATCGATGCTAGAATTCCAGAATCGGAGGTTATGAGGCAGGTCTGCCAAGTATATAAGAAAATTTTAGTCTCAATGAGACCGCGCCACATCCCTGGCTGTCCATTCGTGGACCCCGTGGCCCAATTTGGGACTTTGGTCAATGTGAGTATTATGGACTGATCTCTCTCAGCCTTGGCTTGGGCATAAGCTGAACATTGAACCTTTTCCATGAGTGGTCATCTAGCGAGAGCATTGAAAGTGGGTCTGGATTGCAGGAAGTCATCTTTTCTGATCTCGAACCTCCATCAACTCTCGCGGCAGCGTTTCATCGCCCAAATATTCTCAGAAGTACAACGCCATTTCAGTCGAACTACGAACCAGTAACGACGAACAACTGTGAGATAAAGGCAATCTATATCTCTCTAAATATCAAGAAGTGGGCGCCCTTTGCTTTGGGTGCGATCATCTTGCTTATTTCTTCTATCATGGGGGTAGGGGTTGGTGTTGGCACAGGCAGCGTGGAGGTTAGGTCTTCTTGGTTTGTTAGAATAAACACAATTCCATCGCTGCTTCTCCCTCTGTTGCATTGGATGAAGAATTGATCAGAAAATAGAAATCGTGTTTCTTCATCCATCGGACGTTTTGGGGTGTGACATGCATGGGGGGAGCGTGTAACATCTCGAACATTTATTCATTTAACATATCACATCTACAATCAGACGCGAACAGCCTTTTCAAGAGGTAGAAAATCACATAGTGTCGTCACGGGGCGAGGTGGATTAGGTTCATATTAAGCCGCCTCTATATCTCGGAGCTGGAGGCTTTGTCGGTGCTTAATTAACACCCTTTGCCCTCATCCGCGTCCCATTCTATCATATTATCATATTATGCAAGTTGGTTTGCCAGATCCATAAAAATCAAATTATCGAGAATGTGTTCGGGCTATCATGCATGAGCCTCTCCTAGCTTCTATCACATTCATCGCGATACAAGGATTCATATCCTTGTCAATCAACAGCCCGTTGCGTCAGCGCCGCATATCCGGCAAAATGACTTGATAACCCACACTTGAACTGCTATCGGTGCTTTCCTTATTAGATTATTCCGATAAGAATTTATAAATGGATTGAGTGAGAACAGGAAACATTTTTTCATGGTTCTCTGTTCCGGCCAGTCCGTTACGTTTGCAAGACTGAACACCGCACACTATGGCTACCGCAAATGAAACCAGCACCGCCAATGGCACTTCGATCTCTGCCAGTGAGGTCAATGAGAGCACTTCTCCTCCCCAAAAGATTCTCGTAATCGGCGCAGGTAATGGAATAGAGAGCAAGACACGATTATCTGGCACCACTAACCCCAGGGTCGCGTAGGTTCGACAGGTCTTGCACTTGGTCAAGGATTGAAGAAGGTGGGCCACTTATTCCCTAGGACAATGGGCAAGCATTCTAAAGATTTTAGGCGGGCATTCCGTTTGGAGTTTACGAGCGAGAGGAAGCACCTCGCGAAAGAACCTGGAGCATTGGTTTGCACTGGGGCATGGAGCCGCTCCGAGAGCTGGTACCAGAAGAAATCGTCAGCAAAATTCAACAAGCCCAAGTTGACCCACACATTCCCACAAATGATGACGACCGAGTCCCATTTATTAACGGTGAGACGGGAGATTTAATCAACGAGATCAAATCGTCAAAGTTTTATCGTCTCCGGCGAGACAAGTTCCGTCACTTGCTCATGGAAGGAATTGAAGACCATGTTCACTGGGGTAAATCCATCGTCAACGCCGTTTATTCAGACGACAACAAGACCGTGACTGCAGTATTCGCCGACGGAACAGAGGAGACTGGCTGTCTTCTAGTGGCGTCGGATGGCCCGCATTCGGTTGTTCGGGCTCTACTCCTTGGCGACGAAATAGCCAGAGTGACACCAATCGACTTTGCATGCACCATGTGCTTCACGAAGCACACGAGGGAGCATGCTCTCCAACTGCGCGCGCCGCCGTTCAATCCTGTTCTTCAGGCCGCCGCACATCCAGAGGGATATCTCGCTTTCTTAACGCTGCAGAACGGTGATGACAAGGATCACCCTGAGAATTGGGTTTTTTTCCATTACATCTCCTTTCCCGAGCCACGAGACTTCATAAATACCAAAACCCACCGTGAATTGATTGCGCAGCAGAAAGAACTGGCAAAGAAATTTGTCGACCCTTGGAAGAGCGTCTTCGAGTGGATGTCCGAGGATGCAGATGTCTCGTACCACAAGTTGCGTAACTGGGACCCGAGCCTGCCCGAGCATCGGTGGGACAACCGAGGGGGCAGAGTAACCCTTGCCGGCGACGCAGCGCACCCCATGACCTTCCAACGGGGCCAAGGTTTGAACAACGCCATCCAGGACGCGTTCCATCTCTGCAAAGCTATAGAGTCGTTTTGGAACGGAGGCGACTATGCGGCCGAAGGGAGAAAGGAGCAGATTGCGGCTTATGAAAACGAGATGATAAGGCGAACAGGCCTGGAGGTGCGCTTGAGTGAACAGAGCAGTATCGACATTCACAACTGGAGCCGAATCATGCAAAGCACGCTGGTCAAGCAGGGATTGCACGTTGAGAAGAAATGATGGTCCCCGGGCTTGCACAATGAGTGAGATAAAACGATCGGGGGGTACGTTGCTGGGTATAAGATAATGTGTCACTAATTGTAACACGGAAAACACAGTTGTAATGAATGCCCATTTATTAGTTGATTGAGCTAGCTCACTACTTTTTAAGATACCTCCCAATGCTCTTACCAAGCCCTCAACCCTAGGCCCCTCCGCGTTCGTTGATCTCATCAATCCTACTCCTAATAACCGCCATCCACTCATCGTATTATAACTTAACAATCTCTTGAGCAAACTACTACTCATCTAATAATAGGTTATTGATACTACTAAACACTAAATTCACTTAATCTCTTATCTTTTATATTACTTTTTTTTACTTTCTAATAAAAACTTTTTTTTTTTTTAAAGTTATTAATTTTGATTTTAATAAACTTAAATTCTATAAATTTTAATTAATAAAATAAAATAAAATCTTTAATTTTAATATTTAAATTATCTATTTAAAATATCTTTATTAAAATTAATAGAGATTTTTCTAAAAAAATAATTAAATTTTTATAAATATTATTTATAATATATATTTATATAATAATAAATAAAAATCTTTTAAATAAAATATATTAAAATAATATTATAAAAAGATATATTAATTTAAAATATATTAATTTAAAATATAATTAAGTAAA
>KV875243.1:1118567-1185594 GCA_001879505.1 Calonectria pseudoreteaudii | reverse complement strand
AATTAAATTAAATAAAGTATACTTAATTATAATAACTAATAATAAAGATATTAAATAAAAGATATTAATTAATCTTAATAAGAAATATCTTAAATAGTAAAAAGCTAACTTTATCTTTAATTTATAAAAATAAAATTTATTTTAGAAAAAGATTTTAGAAGAAGATATTAAGATATTTATTTCTTTAGTTAAAACAATAAGATTTTGATAGCTAACCCTATTATATAACTCTAATTGTATGCCACCTCTATGGCCTGGTTCCTTGTTGAGCCTGCAGCTTGTTTTTTTTAAAAGTTAGATTTAAAGATAATGTGTGCAAAGTGGGTGGTCTGGGTCTTGGAAAATTTCGTTCCATCAGTTGGATATAGGAATAAACATGAAAGAATCCCAACAACTCCACTCATAAATCTAATACAAGCAATAGTACTAAGAAAATAGGATAACATAAGGTGATAAAGAGTTCTAGTCATTGAGTGAGCCACCAGTGATGAGAAGCTCGGTGTGCTTAATTGCAGGACAAAATCAATCAGTTCCAATCGGAAACCTCGGTTTACGCCATTCAGAAAAGCTGGTGCCGAATAATGAAGATTTCTTATTACAAACCACTTGTCTGGATGTCTCTGGAACGAAATATTGGAATGAAAGTTGGTGCGGTGGTTGAGTACGATAAAGTAGGTGTCTGGGAAGCTCGCAGCACCACACTTGGTCGAATTGTCTTTGTGTTTCATACACCGAACACGCCCGAAATTGTTAGGATCAAAACACTAGAGCCGGCTTAACCCAAACGTCGCCATTCCGGGCATGCCGGTGGTGATCCTAGCGCACGCGAAGAAGCTTTCTTGTAGGCGCGGATAAGACACTAATTTTACGGCGCACCACACTACCACGACGCAAATTACAATCAGCCCTGCGGCAGGGCATTGACAAGCACTGTCAGCAGTACCATTACAATTACATTGCGCACTAGAGAAGAGGTAGAGGTAGTTAGCGCGACGACTTGATTTCTCTTGCCGCCGCAGCCTCGTCCACGATCCGTTTCATCTCGCCACCTGCAAAGTCTGGCGTGCTCGACAGCGCTCCCAAGCGCGCCCTTTGCGTGCGCATCAGCTCCGTGCCCAAGCAACCACTTTACGCGCTCCGCGGTCCCCGCCATGATTGCGTAGATGACGGCGTATTGCGCCTTCATGCACGGGGATTCCGATCTCTGGCCTTCAAGTGCTCCGCGCTTTACCAGCAGGTCCATGATGGGCATCCTGTCCATGTCGAATTACCTGCTCAGCATATCAGGACCGGGGGGCTTGTTCCGGGTTGGGCTGGCAGGAGCCCGCAGCATAGTGCAAGGGCGTCCCGTTCTGGATGCGGGCGCCTTCAACGTTGCCGGCGCCGAGAGCCAGTGCCAGGCCACGGTACAAAAAGGTCGGTGTGGGGTTGAAGTTAATTGTGGATTAGATGACGGACAACGGACCATTTTGACATGCCCAAAAAAAGGATTGACTGATAAAGTTGACATCAAATTACCCCGAATCCTCTCCGTCAGAAGCTAGCTCCTTCAACTATATCCAGCTATCAATGAGAATAGAAGTACTGGATCACACATGCTTATGATATTAACTTTTGTGGCATGATTATTGAAGCATGTATCTGAATTCATTTCCTATAGGGATATCGATTGTTGATGCAATGAGGGTTCCAGTAAGGCGAGGAGGGGGTTACTTCTGCCAGTCTAGCATGCGCGGCTTTAATTGCATCTTCGTCCACCTCCAAACCTTGATCTCTGGCCACTGACTCTAACAAGATTGTGCTTTGATCATTTGCC
Source organism: Calonectria pseudoreteaudii (assembly GCA_001879505.1). Lineage (NCBI taxonomy): Eukaryota > Fungi > Ascomycota > Sordariomycetes > Hypocreales > Nectriaceae > Calonectria > Calonectria pseudoreteaudii. The sequence goes on along the minus strand of KV875243.1, from coordinate 1,183,778 downwards.
TCCGGCCAGTCCACTGGAAATCTTCGATGATGAACATTTGGAGGCTCTGGGTCAAGCTTTCGCTCGAATTTATCCCGAAATATATGATATTGAGCAAGCGCGTGCCATGGGTGCCAGCGGGGGCGATTCAGATCGGTTCCATGTATCGGGAAAGGCACTGGAATATCTTTGATTGAAGATGCGAGAAAGAATTCAATCAGTGCATCAAATTGCTCAACTGTGGGTGGATAAAGGGTTCGTGGCCCGCTCCTTCGGCTTCCGTGAATCCACATCTCTTTGCACTAGAATATCACTTGTTAGAACAATGATATTGTGCTGGATGATGATATGAGAGAAACATACCTCATTCTCATTCTCTCCACGATCAAAAACGATCACGCCGCCGAATATCTTGCCCTCGGCCCAATACCCGGCAACATCGGCCATTCCTCGGGGATATTGCTCGGGGAAAACATATGCTTTGTGAATAAAAGCACAAGGTGGATAAGGTATATTGTTTGAACCTTTTCCATCGGGATGCTGGATGAGCTCATTCTTCAACCAATCCTCATACAGACTGTGTTTATGCATGCCATCGTTCAGCTCATACAGGTAGGCACCGATTTGGTGGCAGGCAGCAACAATGAGTTCAACCAATCTCAATTTGAATTCTTTAGAGTAAAGAGGGGCATTGCGGAATGACTCCAGAAGCTAGGGTTCAGATATTAGCCGACCAGGATGAAGGATAGTGGAGGGTGGTTTCCTGACCGAGCTTTGGAATTGTAGCTCAGACGGGTTGAATTGAGACCTGAATCGGCGAGTTTTGTCTATAGATCCATCGCAAAGTTGAGTATGGTTCATTTCCATGACAGGATGGCCGATTACCATATAGTAGCCTTCCAATAGAGATTCTTCGGTCGGCAATCCGTCAATAATTTGGGCATATGTGAACTCTGCGATCGTGGTCGAGAGCACATTTGCCAGCGCTCTGCAGAAGATGCTCTGGTGGTCCCCTCCAACTGAATCTATATTGTCCATTCCTTACTAATGGTGATTGTAAACGCGAACTTCATCAACTAGAGGCAGGCGATACGATGGAACAAGAAAGACTCTGTAACGAAACAGGAGGTTGGTTGGAGCTAACATTGTGGCTATTGCGGGGTAGCTTCAAATTATTCAGCGCTAAAAGTCACTGGAACCCAAGAACCAAACTGCCTTTTCCCTCCCTGAGGCAATGTCTATTACCCTATTTTAGATATTAGTTGTTTCAAAAACATGGCCAACTGAGAAACCAAAGTCATTGTGGTAGAGTGTTGTGTACACGTGGCCATTGACCGCTAATCGCTTGTTAAATTTACCCTGGCGTAGCCAAGTGTATTCCACCTGACACACCTACCCTACAGAGCTCACATGTTAAATCATTACCAAATTTTCGAAGTATAGGCCTTTTTTTAATTATGAAATTATCTATAGTCAGAATAACATGTTGTTTTGTGCCTAAGGGTGATTGATAGAGAATTGGGTACTGCATGCTGTACGAAAAATGCCCACAAATGTACTACAATATTAATTTCTAGGTGTTTGATCCTGAACAAGGGCTGACCTAAAGCTTCAAACAACGATAAATTATGCCCGAAAACATTATTTGACAAAACTAAAAACATGATGGCGCGATGAGTGAGCAGCTCAAGTCACTAGTGCAGCTTGGTGATGGATTGGTAGGTTTGCCAATTAATGACGGATCAATAAACATCGTCATGACCACTTTCGCTGTTTCATGTATCACAATAATGAAAATGAGGTCAGCTTGCCCTTGGTTTGGCCCACTAATCATCCTAGTACACCCATGGCAATGGTTCGTGTTTGATGCTATGGCCCCTGCGAAGAGCGGCAAGGCTTAAAAACACGCCCCCTTAATCCACGTTGCTGAGACGCGCTCGGACGCCATCGCGCATGCCCATCAAAGATGTTTCTTGCCATGCCCGTATGTCATTCAATAGTGATGAAAACAGTGAATTCAATAAAAATGGTAGCCTAGTTACTGTATCACCTGGTTGAGCCTACAGCTTGCATTTTTAGTCAGAAGTACCGGTAGATCAATAAAAGTCCACACTAGTTTCAAGCCCCAAGATTTCTGGCACCCGGATCGTCGCGGAGATGCGCGCTAGACTTTTTCTTCATCTCTTCTTTTTTCCCCGAGTGTTGTCGTTGTCTGAGCGCCAATCTATGTGTTGATTCTTCTCGGTTTCGCAGGCAAGGACCCGGTTTGCGTGCGGTCTGTTCGTCGTCGCGATTTTGCGGTCGGCTCTTCTTCAACCTTTTTGACCGAGACTGTGCCGGCATGATCAGACCAAAAAGACGCAGACCAAAAAAATCCGGGAGTCGAAGGTTGAGGTGAAACAGGGCTCAGAGCGGTCGTTGCCTCCAGCCACTCAAGGCCCGCTTGTTTCTGATTTATCCCCAACCTCAGCACGGTCGCTTCCCACCCGAATGAGCCGACAGTTTTGTTTGTTTGCTCATTTAATATTCCGAGGGCCCTGCCGCTAGTTTGATCATCGCCGGGTTATCGTGGTCGCTATAAGTGAACCAAGAACCCCCTTCCCCTGGATTTGAATTCCTTGTTCTATCTCCAGCTTCGCTTTTATGTACATTTTCAATTAGTCTTCTATTCTACTCTGTACCATCTATTTTCTTCGAATATCCCCGGTGGATCTTACATTGGCTGGCCCATTTTGCTTATGCTCACATTATATCGCCGACGCCATCATGACCACCAACGTCCATAATGAACAATCCTCCTGGAGGACCACGCTCCGAATTTTCTGCTGCATACCCTCGACTTCTTCTCACAAAAGGCCAAACCAAGAATCCTCAAATACTGCCTCTGGTGAGAAGGTGGAAGAAGAAATATTGAATGGGGGCCTGGATGAGAAGAATGCACAAACGATTAAGTCCATCGTTTACGAAGAACCATCAGCCAACCCTCGTTTATCAGCCCCTTTACGTGTTGTATCTCAGAGGTCTTCTTATCACACGGCGATGGAACTATTGCGCGATGATGGAAAATCCCAGAGAATCGCTTCTCCTACTCCGCCTCCAAGAGCCCTGGTCAGGTTGAGTGCGACATTTTTCGATGAGCAGCCGCAGTTTTGTCCCCAGATCGAGCCTGGAGTTTCAAGAGAACAACACCGAAGCTGGCCATGCGCCCCGAACCCAGTGGATGCAAGCAAATCGACAGAGTCTCGCAGAAGTTGCCCAACCTCTATAGCTGTTGGAGGGTCAAACTCAACCAAATTGCCGCTATCTTCTTTACATATCAAGAAAAGGAGAACGAAGACACGACACGACAGTTGGCCATGCGCTTTGAACCCGAATGATTCGAACAAGTCAGCAAAATCTCGCCGAAGCTGCCCAGCGCTCACGACTGTTACGAAACCAGCGCCCGCCGACCCAGAATTGCCTTCTGAGCCAATCGAGCAATGTCCATCAAGGACACGAGGTCAAAGCTGGCCATGTGCCTTGGACAGGATAGACGCAAAGACGTCAGCCGAGTCTCGCCGAAGTCTCCCGCTCAAAGTTTTTCAACATCCTCGCAACCTGGCCGCTCCGGTAATTGCAGAAACACCATCTGCGATCATCCGTGAAGATCCAGAAACCGCTTCTGTAAACAATGGTGAAGACCCCGAGCGCCCCCAAACCCGACATCATTCGATGCCCATTGAAACTCTCATGAAGCAAATTGCCGCGCTGTGTCTCGATAGTTCGACTACCCTTGTCGATGAGAAGGACCGCGTTCGACATCATTCAATGCCACTGCAGCCTGCCAACAAACGCCGTGTCGTTCCTGGCACTCCCAATGGCACCAGAGACCCAGCGACGTCAGTGCGACGTCAAATCAATCGCAACAGCCGATCGGCCACGGTTTCACCAACCCCTCACACGCCGCTTTCATACGATATATCGCTTATATCACTATCAAGATTTCCGCTTCCACCATCTCGACCCCTTTTATTGGAGCCGCCAGCTGCAGCACCAGCGCCTCTAAACAGGCATTCAAATCTTTCCTTTGTTTCGCGTTGGGTATACCTCCAAACCAACGAAAGCTTCGCCACCCTTGACAGCGATGTTTATGCCCCAATTATGAGCACTGAAATTCTTGTTTAACATGTCCAATAAACAAGTGTACATTAGAAATTTTCTCTTCACACTCTCTTTAAACCCCACATTAACCATTATGACTCTTGCAGTGCAAGGGATATTTGGGCCATGGAACCTTTCTTTTCATGTGTCCACTATATAGGCCGGATATGTATGCAGATAGGAATGTTCAATCAGAATTCTAGTCCTTTTTGTAGAAAATCTACCAGTCTTGTTTCTTTGTACCTTTTATGTGATTGTGACCGTAAATATTGTGCGTAGTTTGGTGGGGGAGGAGGGTCGCAATCGCCACAAAGGCTTCGAAATTGAGGCTGGCCCTTTGCGCATTGGTCACCTTTGGGACATTTGATGTGTACTCTAAAGCTGCGTTTCTGAGTAAGAATGGTAACTGTGCCGCCTCTGATTCCGCGTTGTTCTCGTTGATCTTCAATTTGGATGACACACCACAATGCCCAAGACCCTCATAGAAAAGATTCTACGTTCTTCGTAAATCATCCAAAATTTCCAGTTATTTTTCACAACCTGACATGAATATCGTCTTCCTCACTTTAAAAAAAACCGTATTCGTTTGCTTACCCGCGATTGATTCGAATCCCCTCATTACCTGCTCACCAAGGTGCTGACCAACCCCACCTGGCTTATGATGCCTCTTTCACAAGGGCTCAGTGACTGTCCGTCTAATTTTCGGTCTTTTTCTTCTTTTTTGATTTTGCTAACTCGTCATAGGCGAATAGTTGGAGAGAATTGGATTCAGTCTATGGCTAGGCTGTGTTGAACAATTTTCCGTGGAAATGGTTGACGAAACTCCACCATTTGTTAGCGTGAGCCATCAGGTGAGAGGAAGCAAAAGCATAACACCCACCATTTTGCATGCGCTAATGTAGCCATCGAGAAAACACGAGATCAAATCAAATGCACTCATCTCTGGTCAGTAATACCTCCGTTGTTGATACCCACAAAAGACAGCTTGTATTCGGCCCATCAAATTGCCGAACCCCGCACTCCATCTGCCCTGGTCAATTGCGTCGAGATGAGTGGCGGGGAAATCCAAACGCTCACCAGTTTCCTTGTCGATCGCAAGCTTGCATGCAGCTTAATGGAGGCTAAAAAGAACCCCGCCCTGTGATTGGAGCGACAATAAACAAGCACAGAAAGCATCATTCCATCATCCCGACCACGCCGGTTTATCCGACAGGGGGACAACCAACGATGAGAATAAAAAGCTCCACGATGCACTCTTCTGTGACCATGGGCCCCGTCGTGTCTCTGCGAAGCTCGAACCACTGCTCAAAATGAGGTTTTCCAAGTTTACTGCGGGGCTTGGGAGCTTGGCGCTGCTCGCATTTCCCGCCATCACTCAGGCAGACGATTGGCCAGTTTTGGACAATGGTTTAAATGATGTCGTGCAATGGTTAGAATTCAATCTACATGTTGGATTGAGATCAAAAATGTCTGACAAGGGAATTTTAGGGATCATTACAGTTATCACGTCAATGGGCAGAGACTGTTCGTCTTTTCCGGAGAGGTAAGCATGTGCCCTGTTACTTACCTTACGCAATGCTTACATGTTCCAGTTCCACCCATGGCGATATCCGGTGTAAGTTTTTGTTTTGGACAAATTTTATTGGGTCAAATCTGACAGTTTGGAAGCCCTGAGCTTTGGCGGGATCTGCTTGAAAAGATCAAGGCCGCTGGGTAAGTGTAGTAAAAAGGCTTCAATTGGATCACTGTGACCAACGAATTCCAGGTTCAACACATTCTCCATCTATAACTCGTGGGGCTACCACAGCGCTTCTCCAGATGCCTTGGATTTTACTAATGGTGGCCACAATTTCACATCCATTTTGACACTTGCGAAGGAGCTGGGCATGTACGTCATCATTCGTCCTGGGCCCTACGTCAACGCCGAAACAAATGCCGGTGGCTTCCCGCTCTGGCTCACCACTGGGGAGTACGGCGATCTTCGCAATGACGATGATAGGTATACTGCAGCTTGGAAACCCTATTGGGAAGAGATTTCGAGCATTATCAAGCCGCATTTGGTCACCAATGGCGGCAATGTCATCATCTTCCAGATCGAGAACGAACTCAACGGCCAGTGGAAGGACATAAGCAAACGTACTCTGAACCCGACCATTGCCAACTATATGCAATTGCTGGAGGATAGTGCTAGAGAGAGTGGGATCGATGTCCCACTTTCTCATAACGCGCCCAATATGAGGGGATACTCTTGGTCCAAAGACTTTTCCAACGCCACAGGCAATGTAGATGTCGTTGGGCTTGACAGTTATCCATCATGTTGGAGCTGTAATCTCAGCGAATGCACTGGTACAAATGGCGAGTATGTGGCTTATCAAACGCAGCAGTACTACGATTACTTCACAGTTCAATCGCCGAGGCAGCCAAACTTCATGCCCGAGTTTCAGGGAGGATCGTATAACCCATGGGGCGGCCCAGAGGGCGGGTGTCCAGAGGACATCGGTGCCGATTTTGCAAACATCTTTTACCGAGACCTCATCTACCAGCGTGTCACAGCCATATCGCTTTACATGATGTTTGGTGGGACGAATTGGGGGCATTCAGCCTGTCCTGTGGTCGCCACAAGTTATGACTATTCCTCGCCAGTATCTGAGAACCGCGCCCTTTGGGATAAGTACTACGAAACAAAGCTCCTCGTCCTTTTCACCAGAGTCGCGCACGATTTGACTCACACCGATAGAGTGGGACTTGGTACAAATTACACCAGCAACAGCGCCATCACCACCGCCGAACTCAGAAATCCTGACACAGATGCTGCATTCTACGTCATCCGACATAACGATTCTACCTCTAGCTCTAAGGAGCAATTCAAACTTGACGTCAGCACATCCAATGGAAAGCTCACAATCCCTCAGTACAGCAATGACATCACCATCAACGGCCACCAGGCCAAGATTCTTGTCACAGACTTCACATTCGGAAAGAAGAAGCTGCTGTACTCGACTGCTGAAGTCCTCAGCTTTTCCGTCATCGATGGCAAAGAGGTGCTTGCTTTATGGCTACCTCAGGGTGAGTCGGGAGAGTTCAGCATTAAGGGAGTATCCAAGGCCAAAATTTTGAGCACTGCTGGGAATGGAGCTGTGAAGATCCACAAGGAAAAAGGTGGTATCACGTTTTCATATGTCCAGAATAAGGGAATGAGCGTCCTTCAACTTGGTGATGGCGCTTACGTCTTGCTTCTTGACCGGACCACTGCGCATCGATTTTGGGTACCAACTCTGGACAACAATCCCCTGGCACCTGAGAATAACACCAGTAAGTACGAATTTTCATCTCTAATGAAGTGAGCTAACAGAATTTCAAGTCTTCGTCCAGGGGCCCTATCTTGTCCGTTCTGCTGAATATAACCAAAAGAAGCAAACATTGAACATTGATGGTGACGAGGAGGATGCATCAACCATCACTGTGTTTGCGCCAAAGAATATACGCACCATCACTTGGAATGGTAAAAAGGCCACTATCAAGTCGCGAAAAGACCAGCAGTATGTTGTTTCCGTAGGAGGGCCTTCAAGTTTCGAACTTCCTTCTTTGGGTCCCTGGGAGTGGGCAGACAGCCTTCCTGAGATAAAGAAGGATTACAAGGCCAGCGGAAATGCTTGGGTTGGTGAGTACAGTCACATATTTTTTTTTAGCGGATTACAACCTTACCATAGACAGTTGCCAATAACACGGAGACACCAAACCCGTCTAAACCAGCTGCTAATAACCCGGTGCTGTACGTTGACGACTACAAGATTCATTACGGAAATCACATCTACAGGGCAACATTTGAATCCACCGATAGCGCACCCACAGGAGTCTTTCTTAACATTACCGGCGGGTTCGCTTTTGGATATTCCGTCTGGGTCAATACAGATTATGTGGGCTCGTATTATGGCCTTTCATATCTCACCTCTCAGTCAGGCGTCTTTTCTTTCAAAAATGCGACTCTCAAAGATGGCTACAATGTTCTCACTGTTCTCATGGATCAAAGTGGCCACGAGCTGCGAGAAGCAGCGGTCCAACCGAGAGGAATCTTCAATGCTACCCTTATCGGTTCAGGAAGTGCCTACAGCTTCAAAGAGTGGAAGATTGCAGGAAACGCGGGGCTCGAAGACAACATTGACCCCGTACGTGGTCCTATGAATGAAGGTGGGCTCTATGCCGAGCGTGTGGGTATGCACTTGCCAGGATACCCCGACGACGGCTGGACAGAGGCTTCTGGCAACACCACTCTGATTGTCCCGTCTGCTGGCGTTCGTGCATTCCGTACTGTCGCATCACTCGACGTACCTGAGGGCATCGACGTTTCTATCTCGTTCAAACTTACATCGACTACAAGCTCGACCTATTCAAACCGTCTGCGGGCCCTCCTTTTTGTGAATGGATATCAATACGGCCGATTCAGCCCACACATTGGAAACCAGGTAGACTTTCCCGTCCCCCCTGGCATTCTGGATTACAACGGTGACAATACCATTCTGGTCACAGTTTGGAGTCAATCGGCCGAGGGAGTGGAGATGAGTGTGGATTGGGAGCTGAACTATGTACACTCGACTAGTTATGACATGAACTTTGATGGAAGCCATCTGCGGCCAGAGTGGCCGAAGAGTCGACTTGAGTATGCTTAAGAATAGCGATACTAAAGGAGTAGCTAGGCGAGAATAGCATTGACCATTCAACTCATTTTGGAAAAAAAAAGACAGTTTCCTCAACATTTAAGCATTACCCAAGTGTCCGCTCAAAGTGAAAAGCCACCGCCAATTCTGCAAATTTGGGCAGCAGCAGCTGTGTACTTGAGATATGCGGACGGAATCTCAGACCTTTGCACCTTTTGGCAGAGAGCTCCAACGTCCATATGTCTCCATCCATACACAGCTTTCATTTGGTCGAATATCATCTGCGTTGAGCATTCAGCTTGCATGGAACAGCTAATATCTGGGTAAAATTCGGCACGCATCTGAAATATACCGATACTGTCATGATCCGACCCCGTCCCTTCGTTGTCGTAGAGAAGGGACTCAGGAACCTTGAAGTTTGCCAAGATTCTTATCCCTGACTGAGAAGAAACTTAGCCTTGGGCTCAAAATCTTGATCAAAGTTGACACACCTCAGTGAGAGCGATGGCAATAGCGGTCTGGCATCCATGCATGCCGACTCGATTCTTCCTTGCTAACGCCATAATTTTGGCCGCGTGGCGGCTCTGGGTTGGGTTTAACCCTGCTATGGTGCGTTCAGATATTTGGCTGAACTCGGCATGCTGTCTGGCATGGTTACTGCCTCCAGGAGCCGCGATGACAGAAACCGAGCCCAAAATGCTGATAGTCGCGAGTACAGCTGCCACCTTCATGTTGAATATGACCATAGGTAAATAAATAAAAAAAGATTCTAAAAGCGAGCACTAACCAGAGAGAAGGAAGAAGTGATTTGGTTTGTGAAGGCGCAATGTCAACAAAGGGGGCTAGCCTACCGCCAAGTGGCCTTATTATAGGCACCATCCAATTGTGGCTAACCTGCATAGGGTCCCCGGGGAACAATTGGTATGAAGAGTCTGAGTTCTGTTGTTCAAACCGACAACGATCCAATGGTTTACATTTAAACCTAAGACAGATGAGATCTTTGTGCCTTGTGCTCGACGATCTAATTTCCCCAGCCAAGACATGGCTGCCAACCACGCTTTGATCTGGAACCATGTTTCATCAAGGCTGAAAGAATAACCTATACGACCAGGCCGTCTGAAGGGGTTTTCTGGAATTTGTGACGGGTGGCAATGACTTTTGTTGCTGAGGTTATTCTTATTGCACAGTGGGTGAGACGTGACGGAAGCTGCGCAAGCAAAGCCAGAACATGAGGCTAGCCAATCTAGACGCGGGTCATCGTGGAGATCGGATGTTAAGCCGCGATCTCCAAGTTTGGGTCGGCCAATTTCAACAATAAATAATTGCAGGCCATTCAAGTATGTCATAATGACTCCCCTTGGTCATCACATCAGGTTCTTTTCATCAGTGACTCTGGCATTGCCCTGGTAGCCACACACTGCACATTTAGCACACCGACACTCATTATTCTCATTCGCATTCCCTACTTTATAAGTACAGTATGATTTTGACTTTTAATTGATAATTAAAAAAAAAACAGATATGATTATTGCGATATTGTGATACAGTTAGTCTAGCCCTGAAAATACACTGAATTGTCTTTCGCGCAAAAATGCCCGTCAGCTTAGTCCCTCCTCTATCCTAACACGACACCACTAGATCATCCAAAAGTCACGACCTGTTCTTGAAACAGCTCTAGTTTAATAAAAAAAAAATAAGTCTCAAAATATTGCGGCTTCCTCGTAGCTGCCTGAAGTGATCCAGGTGGTCCATAAACTCAAAGCTCAACTGCGAATCGGGTTCTCAGGGCCTCTCCATAACGATAGAATAGCCACGGTATCGGTGTAAATGCAAGACAAATGAATCCTAAAACGCTATTTCCCCATCCGAGGCCCAACTTGTTGTACAATGGGTCGGCCACAAGATCCAAAAAGGCGCCAAATGGAGATCGAACCAACATGTTTGCTGCGAGAGCCGAAGCAGCAGCCTCTGCCCCGAAGGCATCGACTAGATATATTTGCCCGGGCATGACAACAAACAGTGCACCCACACCAATAATAAATGTGCCTATGATTGGTACGATCCAGTGGGTGTGATAGTAGGCGCTCCAGCCGTACAGGAAGCAGCCTATTGGTGTGACAGGACCAAACCATTTCATGAGGATGAGACGATCCTCTGGCTTGGACTCGGCTCCATCCTGGCCCTTTTTGATAAGCTTGTCGCTGAAGATGGAAAATAGCACCAGACCAAGAATCATGCCAATTCCAAGGCCAAGATACGTCAGCCCTGCCACTCCGGCCTGGAACCCATATACGCCTTGGAATAGAGAAGGGAACGTGGTAAAGAGCAAAAATATTAGACCAAAGAGAATTCCAGCATATAAAGACATGAAAAGTACAATGGGCGAGAATATTAGCAACTTCAACGGGCGCACGCTCGCCCGACGAAGCATCCCACCCACAGTTTCTTTTCTGGCTCCTTCTGCGATAAGTTTGTCGTTTCCCGTTTGCTTGCGCAATTTTCGGGCTTTCTGCTGCAGCAAGATTAATGAATTGGTTTCACGCATTAGAATTACTGTAGCCATGGCCAAGATTCCGGTCTGAATACGCACGTTAGCGCTGGTACAAAATGAGGAAAATTGGGCCAACTCACCAAAATCAATATGATGCGAAACGTCCAGCGCCAGCCAACATTCTCAGATACAAATCCACCAACAATCGGCCCAATGACCTAGATAAACGATCAGAAGAAGTTGGGATATAATAAATAGAGAATACTCACGGGTCCTAAAAGTGGTCCCATTGCGAAAAGCGCCATGGCTTTCCCACGCTCTTCGCGAGGAATAAGATCGGCAACGGTGCCGCCTCCGATGCTCATAGGACCTGAGGCAGCACATCCAGCAATGAATCTGAATACAAGAAACATCTCGACGTTGGTGCTAAAAGTGCATCCCAATGTGAATGCAAAGTATATACCAATGCAATAGTAGTAAATGATTAGACGCCCATACACCTCGGAAAGAGGGGCAAGTACCAGGGGGCCCAGGGCGAAGCCAAGCACATAAATGCTGACTGTCATGACCTCCACCGTGGAGTTCGTGATGTGAAATTCGGTCACCAATTCCTCTGCTCCGGGTGCAAACATAGTTGCGGCCAAGTTTCTAGACGATTCAGTCAGGGCTTGTCACACGCGAGTGCATGTGCAAAGATATGAGACAGTAAAACTTACGCAACAAGCGCAAATAAGCTTACTATAGCAACATGGGTGTTCTTCTTGATTTTTGACCAATTCAGAGGGTTCTCAGGGTCATCTGGACCATCCCACCTAACAACATTGGGGTCGGAATAGTGGATGTTGTCAGTGGGATATTGTGTTTTGTCGCTGAGCCCATCGCTCCCGGTATCTCTTTTAAGCCCTGATTCTAGTTGGCTCGCAGAAAGTCGCGGAGTAGACATGACTATCGTGATTATAAATGCGAGTACTAGGAAGGAGTATGGGTGACGAATCAAGAAAATGAGGCGGTGGAAAGGGGTCAAGGAGATTGTGTTGATTTTGAATATTTGAAGTAAAAGCAGACATTTATCAAGGAATTTAAGAAGAATATCGCCGCGAGTGAGAGAGAACGTGGATTGCTTTTTGAGTGAAAACTCCGGGCCTACACCGAAGGCGATGGGGTGTCTACTGAACTCAAGTGGGTCCCTAGGGACGGAGCATCGGGCCTGGGTGAGACTCAGGCCACGGAGACATGCCAATCGAACAGCTACCGCTAAAGAAAATGGGGAGAGTTGCACTATAGATACCTGATTGGTCCTTTTAGGGGTTTATCCATTTGTCGTTGTGTGGTTTTCCAATGAGCTTTGCGCTGTATGGCATCATCACATTTCGACGCACAGCTTGGCATGCAAAAATCATTGAGCCTTGATGAATTATCCACAACATGCAGAAATATGGGCACAAATGGTGAAAAAAAAAGGGACAAAAGAAATGGAATAAAACTGAAAAATGGACGATAATCCGACTTTTTACCCATTTGTAACATTTGTTGATGAGATGATTCCTGTTTGATCGAACCACAGTGCGACGTAGGGTAGGCAACTAGCTCCACCGGCCCTACGCTACGGCTTTCTCGTTGGCTAACGGAGCACCGGAGCATCGGAGCATCGGAGAAAAGACGGCCTCTAACCAGAAATGATCAAGTTTGCTGACTGGTCGTAAGCTCATCGCTCCATCGGGGTTGATGAATGGATGGCATTTGACTCTGGAATCACACCAGACATCTTGAGAGAATCAAAGACGCTCAAGATTATTGGGATTCAGTCAAAATGTTGGATCAAGACCAAAGTATTCTTCCAGAATGGGGACCTGGGAAAACCGCCAAGGGTAGGGCGCGTTTGCCGTCCAGCAGGCGACGGGAGAGGGCACAGCTGTCGTGCAATCTCTGCCGACAACGAAAGTGAGCACCCGAATCATCTTTTTGATTGTTAAAACGTATTAACTTTTCTTACTGACGCGTGTGATGCTGATTCTAGGATGCGATGTGACCGAAAACACCCTTGCAACACTTGCGACTCGCGGGGACTGGGCTCCTCATGTACTTATGCACCGAATCAGCTGAATCTTGACGATGATGGTATGCGGAGGCCCGCTGGATCGATGCACGATAGGATCCAGCAGTTGGAAAGTTTGGTCGTCGACCTCATGCAACAGGCCTCGGCGGGACAGGCCGTCCAAGAACCTGTGCTCGGTGCAAAACCACAGACTCCTGATGTCGCCACCAGCTGCCCCCCTGCACCCACTGTCCAGCAGCACATTTCAGGCAACTCTTCACCAAAGTCGGATTATGGAAGCATGCAAGTGACAGATTCTGGTGCTAGTTATGTGAGCAACTCGCACTGGATGGCCGTCCTGGACGGAATTGCAGAAATCAAAGAGTACTTTGAAACAGAGGATGAGGTGGAGGAAAGGGCACAGGCCCATGAGCAAACGCGCCCTGACTGGACAGGCCCGGAATTATTGTACGGTTGCGCGCAACCTGCCACAAAAGAAGAGATCATCGCGTCAATTCCAGAGCGTTCAGTAGTGGACAGACTGGTATCGCTGTACTTCAATTCATTCGAGCTATCTCCAGGTCAGTTGCATCCGACAATGAGCATGCGTTCAGACTGACTTTGTACCACAGCTGTTCTTCACACTATTCAATTCCAGAAAGAGGTACCTTAATATCCACACCGCAATAAGATATACCCCTTCTCACTCATAGGTCTATAGTACCAAGAATTTTGGAGAAACCCTTCCGATACTCCTGTGATATGGATTGGTCTCCTGTTCACCATCATGACGCTCGCGGCCCACTTCCAATCTTTCAAGCTGGATTTTGGAGTCAAGACACCGGCGACTCTATCGATGGAGCAGGACCTGCAGAAAAAGGTCGAAACCTTTCGCAAAAATATTGTTCAATGCCTTGTTTTAGGAAATTATCTCAAGGGAGGACCGTATGTTTTGGAAACGCTCATGCTGTATCTCGCCACTGAAGTGTATCCTCGACGAGATGCCGAGGTTGGTATTTGGATGCTGCTGGGAACCATTGTCCAGCTGGCTATGCATATGGGCTACCATCGGGATGCGTCACACTTCAAGGGGATATCTCCTTTTGCCTGCGAGATGAGAAAGCGCATTTGGGCAACTATTGCAGAAATGGACCTGGGTATTTCTGCCCAGGTCGGTTTGCCTCGATTGATCAAGCAAGGACAGGCTGATACTAAAGAACCGCTGAATCTCCTCGATAGCGACTTTGACAAGGGCACCACCGAGATGCCGCCTTCCCGCCCAGAGACTGATCTCACTCCCATATTGTACCGCCTTGTGAGGGCGCGTATCCTGTCCGTTACGGGGCTCATTTGGGATGTGGCGGGCGAGACTCGAGCTATCACCTACGAAGAAATCATGAGCCTAGATGAAAAGCTCCAGCAATGTTACAAGTCCATCCCGGATTGTTTGAGGTGGCGCTCACTTGGTCACTGCATCACAGATACACCGCAGCTCATCATCCAAAAGGTTTACTTGGATATCATGTTCCATAGGACAAGAATAGTCCTTCACAGAAAGTATCACCACCGCGCGGGAATGCAATCCAAATATGAATTTTCCGAACAAGTTTGCATGGAATCGGCAATGAAACTTCTCGAGTACCAGAAAATGCTTGAAGAGGAGTCACAGCCTTTCTGCCAACTGTACCAGGATCGTTGGAGAATGTCTTGTTTACTGAAACATGACTTCCTGCTTGCCAGTAGCATTTTATGCTTTCAACTTCAGCGCATCCGTAAGGAAGGCGGAGAGTACAACAAGACTCCGATAGTGGAAGTAATTGAGGAGGCTCTCAGAAAGGCCCACGACATCTGGGCTTATTCTAGCCACTCTTCAAAAGAAGCACGAAAAGCAGCCAAAGCCTTGGGTTTGATACTCGGCAACCACAGCACGCCAAGCTCAAACGCTAGCACGAATCCCGCTGTCGAATTTCCGTCCCCGTTCGACTTTGGCAATGCCACAGTTGGTCATCAAGGTAAGCTGACGTCTTGTATATTGAACCGAGCGCTGCAGCACCTAACACTATTACTTCAAGATAAATCTACCAATCTCGGCCTTCGCTTTCCAATTTTCGATTCACCGCTTCCAGCCGGTTGGCAAGTTCCATCGGATGTGGTTCCCGCACTCTCAGGTATTAGTCCGACCTCAGGCTTTGAATTGGGGGGAATGGAAGGTGAGATAGTTCTACAAACCTTAGGAAATTTAACGCTTACATCTCTCTAATAACAGATACATTAAACTATGCTGAATGGCCTTGGAGCTTAGAGTGAGAAATATTCTTCTCTCTCAATCAGATGACCTCTGAACAACTCGGCGGGATCAAAGCCTTTGAGCGTATCATCGCCTTCGATCTCCCAGCCCTCTTGTTGCAGAACCTTGACAATGTCATCCTTGACCTCCTGTGCGCTTTGGTACTTGTACTCCCAGCACTTGTTGACGATCTCGCCCAAGTACTTGCGCTCAATGTGCGGCCACTCATCTCTGGGCAAAATATCACCGTCGGACATGTCTATATCTGGGATATCATCCGCCATCAAGCGGTGGACCAAAGTTCCGAAGAGGAACAGGTCAGTGCCGATGGTTGGGCCATCTGATCCACGGTGGTTACCCGGCCCATTGACCTCATCGAATGGATTGAATGGCTGAAGGCCGTTGATGCCAGAATTGTATGAACGTGCATGTTTTCCGTCATCAAATGTAGCTGAAACAAAGCCAATCAAGGAGACGGAAAGATTTGACAAGGAGACCCAGAAGGCTTCATCGTCAAACAACCCAACGATGACATTGTGGTTGTGAGAGAACGTGATGACTGAAAGGGCTTGGAGAGCCCATTGATACAAAAGAGGCAGATGGTCCGCTCTCGGGCGAGTAATGGAAGAGTCAGCCTTTTTTTCATAAATCAATGCGTGGTGTTGTGCAAGGAATCTCTCCAACGAAGGGCCTGATGGTCGCTCAAACAGCGGCATGTCGGTCCAAGGGTCGCGACCTGCGTACCTTCTCCAAGTTAGCAACTGCAAATTGCGAGCAACTTGAGTTAGAAATTACCGAGAGAGCCTAGGATGCGGCTCGCCAATGTACTCATATGCGGCGCAAGTTTTGACACACCGCTCAACGCAACTGCTCTTGTGCCATTCGGTATCGCCAACCCTGCAAAAGCCGTCTTCGTAGCATGTAGACACCAAAATGGCCGTAGCATCATCCAGGTTGTTCGGAATCAGGAGAAAGTTCTCCTCCAGCATTGCGTAACGACTGAGATATGGATAGCCCACTCCGGGACCAAACGACTGTGGTCGGGGGCTGGTTCTCCGCGGCTTTAGGGGACATTCATCTCGGGAGGACCGAGACCTCCCGCGTGTCTCCTCCTTGTACTCATTGTAGATATGCATTCCCTCATTGGAAGACATGATGTTGGGTGTTTGCCGCTGGCCTCCCTTTTACGCTTCGTGCTTGACGGTTGGGAATTGCCATGCTGGCTCCAAGCAGTTGAGCTTTAAATAACTAGGCCTCATCGGTGCCTGAAATTTGGGCTCCACTACGGTGAACATATGGGACTCCGGTTATTTCCTAACTAGGTTACGCACCAGCGGCAGCTCAGATAGCGCCAACAGATGGCCTGTTGGGCTAGAATCTTCTTGCTGGACAAATATGCATTGCGTAACCAACCAAGTGGAGATGTGCAATGGTAAAGTCGCTTTATTCACTTGGTATTAAAACTTAGATAGAGCCAGTTACAACTTTCAGCCACTTTTCTCTCGTGGTGCTCATATCGCGCCCTGCTGCAACCTGTCTGATTCTCGCTGCTCTCTGATGCACCTCGTCCTTCAGAGAACTCCAATCGGCCAACAGCTCTCCATGTCGTTTTTTAATCTCGCCATTCACGATGACAGTGTCGATGTGGTGCAAAGAAGAATGGAATACCACTGTACTAACAGGATCAGAAACCGGGATCGTTTCAATGTCATCGCAACGGATCATGACGAGGTCTGCCTTCTTTCCCACTTCAATAGACCCGATCAGGTGCTCTAATCGCATCACCTCAGCTCCACCCATTGTTCCCATACGCAACACGTCAGCTGTCTTTCGTCCGATAGATATCGGAAAGCCCATTTCATTCTCCTGAGCTCTTCGAGATTGGAGGGGAAGTCTCATTTGGGCGATAAAGTCGTTGCCCTGATTTGAAGTGATGTCAAGACCTAGGCACGCACGGCATCCCTTGTCCTGTGCCTGAAACACAACGGGGAAACCCATTCCCATTTGGAGCTCTGTATCTGGAGTTCCCACAAGACCTGCTCCAGAGGCCTGGATGGAGTCTATCTCGCTTTCGGTAAGAGAAGCTCCGTGGCTGAAGACTAAGTCAGGCCCAAGGGTGCCGGCATTTTCTAGTTGCTGCACAATTTGTCGGCGAGCCCCATCGCTTGGGCCCATTGCAACGTGCATGGTAATGATGCGGGCTCCGATTTCTCGAGACTTTGCAATCTCTTGGATTGTTTGTTCTACTGGCTGAGATTCGGGCTCATTAGGTGCCATGCCAAATGTAATAAGCTCTTCTGCGGGTTCGTTCAGATGGAAATGCTCCGCACGCACACGAGCTGCATCGGTCATGCGCGCAGAATAAGTGAAATTTTCCAGATCTCTGCCATGAGCGCCGCCTTGTTCTAGAGTGGGATTGGGATACAGGCCATAGCAAAATGTGCTTCGAATACCGGCGTCTTTTAGGGCCTGGATGGCCGCATCTGCGTGATCAGGCGAATTGATGATGTGGCAGTGTTCCAGAACCGTGGTAACACCATTATTGAGCAAGCTCAATGCAGCGATGTAAGTGGCGCAGTAGACGTCCTCTTTGGTGTATAAACTGCCGTAAAGGCTACGCATGGAAACCAGGTAATCGAACAATGACCAGTCTGTTGCGATGCCTCGAAGCAACTGTTGCCACATGTGGTGATGACCATCCACAAAACCAGGGATGACAATGCAATTTTGGGCGTTGATTATGGTACCCTCTCCGGTCAATTCGTTTTGGAGGTCGCGGCCAATGGCAGAGATGCGATCTTGGCGAACGAGAATATCATGGGCTTCTAGTGCTTCACTATCTACTCCCATGGTAAGCACTGTGGCGCCCTTGATCAGAAGATAACCTGAGGGAGAACTGGCCATGGTGGTGTTAAATTCTTTATTAATTCTGCAATGAGATATTGTCCCTTACGCAAAGTATAGTGCATAATCATTCGGTTAAATACTTTTATCCAGCAGCGATTTGGGGACGTAGATGGAGATGTTCGGCCCGATGGTACACAACTAACAACTTGACAGTCATGCCCGATCCGTGGGAGTATTTAACTCGTGTCTGGTAGTATAAATATCCCAATTAATTTTTATATTGTCCCTATGGTATCAAGCGCCGTGGGCCTATCTTCTAATTTATTCTCACAACATTCATCATCAGATTCATGAATTCAAGTGGTTTTGAGTAACCCCGACAGAATATCACGTGATGGTGCGGGGGTTCAGCTTGTTCGGAGTTGGGGTGCTATGCTCTGTTTCTCACATGCGCCGACCCGGTGTAACATGTTGGTATCATCAAACACAATAGTGGAATTATTGCTCCTCCAATGGGGCGTAACACCGGCATTCGGGGCCCAGGCCTCTCTCGTACAGCTTGTGAAAGATGTCGAAAGCAAAAGGTAAGCGATCCACACCCTCATATCTCTCGGAGCGTGACTTATCTGTTCGGGCCGATAGCTGAGGTGCAGCCGGGAATATGCAGCATGCTCCAGGTGCAAACGCCTCTCAACCCATTGTACCTATCCTGCACCTCCAAATCGTAAACTTCTCGCTGCCTTGCGGGGAGTTTCTCGGCGCAATCGAGATTCCCAAGAAGATGAAGAGATTAGTATCCAGCCGTTGGCTGAGGATGAGGGTGAAGAGCAACCACCAATGGATCTTGACCACCGCAATACTCAAGACAGGTTTCCGCTTGTTGAATCGTTACTGCCAAGTCAAGATGAAGAACTATTAACAAATGGAGAGGATACCCTGCTTCCTCGTGGTACCTCGGGTCTTCCCGATGTAGATATCCAATCCCCAAGTCACATTCAAATCACCACACAATGGAGCCCCCGTGTAAGACAGAACTTGATGATTCATTCAATAATAACTTGTTAATTATTCAGCCTAACCCTCCAGTTAATGTGTCTCAAGAGCTTCCTCCTCAAGCAATAGGACTTGGTCTTCTCGAGATCTACTTTGAGCGTCTGTATAACGCTCATCTATTGTTTGACAAACTACACCTGTTTGAGCTTTATCTAAGCGACAAGGCACCAAAATTTCTTTTCAAATCTGTCTTCGCATTGGCGTCTTTGTAGGTTTCACCGGCCAGCCTGACGCGGCTGTGGAAAAGCGGACCTAACAAAATTGAAAACCTCCAGGTTTCTTCATAAGCCCGAGACCGGGTCATCGGGATCACATCTTCTGCCACAACTAGTCGAATTGGAACTGCTATCTTCTTACGCCGCCAACGGATCTGTTTGGGCTGAGACAGCAAGCCGAGAGGCGCTTTCAATGGCAGACCAGCCGTCCATCGAGACCGTCCAGGCTTTGCATTGCCTCGCGCTATACTGGTTTGCTAGAGGCGACATAAACCGTGCTAGAATTCAGTTTGGTAAGTGTTTGGTGAAATTTCCTGCCATTTGACCGAATCAACATTGGTTACTTACAACGTTCTTTTTTTAGGTTTGGCGTACACATGTTGTTCCGTTTTCAAACCCTCTATCCTTCAAGACAGCCAGGACACCCATGTAGAAAAAGTCCTGGATCAAGAGCGCATGCGGTGTTGCTTTTGGGCAGCTTGGGCTTCCATGTGTGTTTCTGCTATTCCGGAAGCTTATGCAAGAAGTGCTTGGCAGGAGGCATCAGGCGTGCCACTGCCAATCCCACTTCAAAGGCTGCAATCTTCACTTGAATCTCCGCCGAGGGAAACTATGGATGCGAATTGGCAATGCACAGTATGTCCTGCAATACCAGAACATGCTGGGGAAAAAAGACAAACATCTGTCCTTCGAGAATTCTTGAAGTTGATGGGTGTCTGGTGAGTAGTGATTGCGGCATCCGTGGTATGAAATACTAAGAGGAAATAGGGCACGCGTCCAGATCCTGGCACGACGAGTCAAGGAAAAACCAAATCTTGTTCAGATTGAACATCTCGCTGCCTTAGCCGACAGGATCTATTACTCGACTTCGTTTTCTCACAAAGATTCTGAAGGAAGCTGGTCAGATGGTGATGACGCAGGCACTCTCGGATTGCGCTCTCTATATCACCTCTGCCATATGGTATTGCTGTGCCCTCTGGTTTCCCTATTCTCAGGCAGGCGCACAGGCTTCGCCGAGTCGAGAGAACAGGCCCAGATCAAGGCCAGGATCATCACTAAACATGCGATAAGGCACGGCCAGTTGATTCGCCATTATGTATGCAGTGGTGCCGACAATACGAAAATCAGCCCTCTAGTTGCGTTTTGTTGTTTTGTGGCAACATCTATTCTGTTGACTCTGGTCAAATCCGCACAACAGCGATCTCGGAGTAGACGAGAGCGGCAGGTACGAGTTTCTATTGAGTTAATGGAAACAATTCAGAATGGAATCGATTTACTTGAATTTCTTCAAGTGTATTGGTACCCAGTAAAGCCAATGGTACATAATTTCCAGGTATGAGACTGAGAGTCAACTACAGGGATGCTAATGGAACAATCCAGGCAGAAAAATTGCGAGAATTGAGAGATGATGTAGTGATGGCCGACGCGCATCCCGGAGAGTCCAGTCTAGGTGGGGGGATTGGAGTGGGAACTATCCCCGTGACAGGAGTCAACAGTCCCATTCCGGATCAAGAGCAGTCCATAGCGACCACTTACATTCAAGCGCTACAGCATCCGATAACGCCGCAAAGTGTGTCCCGTAATTTTGAGACAGGGGATCAATTGATAAACGAAACATCATCCAACGTCATCCGTAGATCTGATCGGAGTTCTGTAACAAGTTCAGAGAGGGATATTGAGGCCCCTACTGGGACAGTGCAAGATAGTTTCACGACCTTGGAATACGACATTCCCGGGATATCTGATCAGCTATTCGGTTTACCAGATATGGTGGACTGGGATTTCAACTTTTTGGCCTTATACCCATCACAGATGGCCTGCTAGTAGATAGAAATCGGTGGAATTAAATAGGCTGCTGAAGAAAGAAAATTTGTACATTACTTCCATCCATATATCTCTGCTTGCACGATAAAAGAAAAGTCAAAAACAGGTAGTGAATAATGAAAATGGAATAGTCATGTGCAGTGAAATCTGCAAAGGCTCATTGGCTCTCCTTTGCTACATCGCGGGCCGGCTTTCCGCTTGAAGGTTCGGCGTGGTGGACTCGGGCCGAACCCTCAAAGGAGGCCGAAGGTTTCCTGATTCAAGCACATGTGAGCTATTTAATGGATTATGGACTGTAATAATTGAATTTCCTCCTTTAAAATAATCTTTGCACAACCAAAACACCAATATTCCAGCCCCAACCCAAATTTCCAATATATTTGTCAGATAAAAACAGGCTACCATGGCTTCAGACACCACCAACACTACCCTCCCACAAATCCATCGCTTTATTACAACTCATAATGAGAAAGGGGAGGCCATCTACTCCAGTGATCTTTCTGATAAACTCCAATTTTGGTCCGTCGATTCCGGTGAGGGACAGGGCAAGGCTGGGTTTGAGTTAGGATATACGACAGAGGGCCTCCCAGTCCCTCTCACCGCAGACAAGGATCTACAACAGTACAAAGACGTTTACGCCCGCAAAAAGGAGTCCGGGCTAGTCAAGCATGGTGGAACTGTGCTGAGATATGTCGACATTCCCCCAGAATCTCGGTCTGCCATGCATCGAACAGTCAGTTTAGATTACGGCATCGTTATTACTGGAGAGCTGGATTGCCTCTTGGACTCGGGCGAGACTCGCACTGTCCGACCTGGAGACGTCATGGTTCAACGAGGTACAATGCATCAGTGGATTAATAAGTCTCAAGAGTGGGCCAGGATAGTATTTATCCTGTTTCACGCTACGCCAGTTGAGGTTAATGGAAGGTTGCTTGGAGAAGATACGGGTGGAATGGATTTGCCGGAATCTCATTGAGTACTACATTTATCAGTATGGACCATGAAATTGTAAGGACCGCAGCCAGCTTTATGATGACTACTGAAAGTCTTTCTGTTCCTTTGGACAATTCTGGGCTATGTTTCGGAGATGGAAAAATCCACAAAGGCAAAGAATTCCACTGTTAAATGAAATTGCATCCCACCTTCTGGCACAAAGACGTCTATGTTCAGCGTTGTACCAGTAAAAAGAGGGGGTTAAGAACAGGAAAGCGAATTGATTCATCTGCTAAGGAGCTGTTTTGGAACTTTCTATTGTAGACTAGCCACCTTTCTTAAATGCCTTATATTTTCACTGCGTGTGTGTGTTAAAAGCACTTTACGCTTTTATTTCAATCAAAGAGTGTCTGTCAGTCCGATACCCCGCATTTTTACGAAGGCAATCAGCGCAGGCACAAATATCCGTCAAGGGGATTGGGCCGATGGGTAAATGGGTTCGGCCGTTCATACCGTAGCACTTCTGTTGCAATCGCTCGCACAAATATAGTGGTTTCCTTTATAAAAATTGATTGAGATTAATCGCACGTTGGCTATTTATACGGAAAGAACAGGAAAATGAAAATAACATTAATTACGAAAGTTGCAGTTCGTGCACGACAATATTAGCAGATGATACTCCTGGTTGACACTCTTCGGACGTAGGAAGCCACAGTTCGATGTTTCACATTTCTACTTTCATACAAGCCTGATTTTTCGCATGTTGATTTACATCCATTGAAGCTGGTTCGTTACTACATTGGCAGACATCGCGTTGATCAGGAGAGCACACGCACAGACCATGCACCATCAAAATATGCTCAAAACGCTGAATCAGTGTCTGCTGATTAATTAATAGAGATCTGTTGTTCGGACGAACAAGTAATTATATCCGGACGAACAGCACCCCTTTTCTCCCGGGATACGAATGTTCCGAACCTTAATTAATAATACAATCAAGCCATCATCTTGTCCGCAGAATACCTGGGAAACCCACTCCTGGGTTTAAAACCGCACGCGGCCTCCGTCCGGCGGTGGACTTTCCAAGTATAAATAATTGCCCGACCAAGTTTGTAGTATGAGTTTTCAGCATGTATATTGACATGAAAACCTATTGAAAAACCTATTAAAAAAACCTGCCCACAGTTCACCATGGTCTCGAAAGTCAAAGTCGTTGTCGTTGGTGCCGCCGGCGGGACGGGCGTCTCAATTGTTAACGGCCTTTTAGAGGTAACTGAGCAATTCGTGAGTTCAGAAAAATGGATTGAATACTTTTTGACATCAATTCTCTAAACAATCCTCAGGAAATCACTGCTCTGGGACGCGAATCTTCTTTGCAAAAAGCAGAATATGTTGAGTTCGCGAGCCGTGGGGTGACTGTTAAATCAGTGGATCTTGATGGACCTATGGAGAATGTTAAAGACCTGCTTATTGGCTCCGACGTCGTTGTATCCTGCTTGACGGTGCAATCGCTTGAGCAGGAATTGGCGCTTGTGCGGGCAGTAAAGGAGGCCGACGTGGGACGCTACGTCCCAGGCTTTTTTGGACCATGCATTCCACCCCATGGTGTCTTTTTCGGAAGAGAAAAGGTACGAATGGTATTGAATTGTTGATATCCAGGCTTGCAAGTGAGGAAATAGAAGGAAGAAATTCTCGGCCTCGTCAAAAAGCTCTATGTTCCGTAGACTGTCCTTGACGTGGGTTGGTGGTTTCAATTATCCTTCCCACCGCTCCCTTCCGGCGGGATTCATGTTGACACTACTATCTCCTTGACCAAAGTGCGTGGTTCGGGAGATACCCGGGTGGCGCTCACAGACAACCGAGACATTGGGAGGTACTTTGCTCGGGTGATTGTAGATCCGAGGACATTAAATAAGTCGGTATTTGCCTACGGAGAAATGTCGACCCAGAACACTGTCTTGGATACTCTTGAAAGACTTAACGGCGAAAAGATCACCCGCGAACACGCAGGTGTCCACTTTCTCCCCTGTCATGTCTCAATCTAAATAACAACGAAACAGCTGTCTCAGGAAGAGATTGAAAAAGTGATTTGCGAAACCAAAGCTGCGATGGCGAAGGAAAGTTTCGATCGCGAGCTTGTAGTGCGGCTTGGTATGGAGCAGTATCGAAACACTCTTGGCATCCGAGGAGATAACACTCCCGAGAAGGCAAAGTACCTGGGATACCTGGATGCAAAGGAGTTGTACCCAGACCTGGTGACTAGCTCATTTGAGAGCTACATCCAGGATGCTCTGGATGGCAAGGTGAAGGCTCTTTATGGCGGACGGTCGCGCTATTAAATAAAGCACCACAGGCTTTTGTTGTAGCATCTAGGTAGAATGCCATGGACCCCGCTATTGCAGTGGTTTCCTCTCTAGCAAGTCGAACTTGAAGTGACTTGGCTTTAAACATACACGTGCGCTTGTTTCATCTCCACATTTAATGCGCAAGGGGAAGCGTCGAGCATGGCGTGGGTGATGGCTCGCTGATGGTGGATTGCATAGGGAGACGAGAATGATGACACGCAGCAAAGTGTGCCGCGCGTGTGGCAACACGCATTTGAGGTTGCGATCGAAGTGAAATTCAGGCATGGGCCAAGTATTTTGCCACAAAACAGGCTTGATGTCAGAATCCCCGATAACGTTTGCCAATGCAGGCAAACTTGGGGGGACCCAGGGAAGAATGTGGCGCTCTGGCCCAATGGCCTTCAGGATCGATGGCCTTTCAGGCATTGTGGAATGCCAGGGTTCAATGGTGCCAAGAGTGCCCGTGGATTATCCCGTCTCTGCTGCAACCTCACGCCACTCTGAACCATGTTTCTCACTTCGCCTTAGCCACGCGGGGCTAACCCTCGTTTGTGCTAGGAGGGGACACAAAGATGGGGAAATGTTTGGCTGGGATCGGGAATGCCATCGGCGATTTAAAATGTCCATGGTGCTCTCACCGAAATGGCACCCAGCTAAGCCGTCTTGCGCATCTTGCACCACTCATCCATGGCAAAAGGGTGGAGCAGAGCTTTGTTGATTGGCTCTCATGGCCTTTTCTGTGGCTCTCAGCGACCGAGTCTCGGTTCGCCACTCTACCGGACGAGAAGCTCCGATGGCTTGTGTCACTTTGTCTCGAAGGAGCAAATGCCACGTACACGCTATAGCAGACCGTGAATTAGCGTGACCTGGCAGGGAGGCCAGCCGAAACCTGTTTTCATATAAAAGAAGGGTCCCCACAGCACATCTATGAGAGTCTTTGTCAACGAACACCCAAGACCTTCAATCCCAACTCCGCCTTCTTCTTCACGACTTCTATCTTGACTACGTTGCCACAACCAAACATCCGACAAGTCTGCTAGGACTTCGAATCCATCGCGGGACGTTATTGTTTCATCCAGACTCTCGACCGGCTGAGCAATGCACCCGACAATGAAACGTGACGCCTCGCGGCGCACCGTAAATACAACTTTTAATTGCCCTTATCTGAATCGAGCGATGTTGCATCCTCCCCCCCCTTTGAATCCCCCCCCATTTGAACTTCTCTGCCAGGTGATTGCGTGAATTTGCTAGAGCAATTCGTCGCAATCCCGTCCGTTCTACACATGAAGTCATCTGAAGATAATCCGGTGAAGGCATACAACCCGCGTGCGACGGAGACTTTGGAAAATGGTGCTGACAAATATGTGCAGGCGGAAAGCTCGCATGAAAGGCACAAGGAGCGTGCTTTCGTGGCCGCCTCAAGGCGCACCGACCGCAGCATTGAAGCTCGTTTGCAGTCTGCCCAGCGGGCCAGCGAGATTCACCAGAGACGCACCGGCAAGGCCTTTCGACTTTCCGAGGCCATCATCATGAACGAGGAGATGTACGAAGAAGAGGACGAGTGCCCTCGCTCCCAACAACTCTTGCCTCCCCACATGGTAACCTCGTCTGCCAAAATGAACTCGCGCCTGAATTCATATCTCAAGAGCCGGGCCGCCGTGTCAGCGCTGGCCAGGCTAAGGAATCGACGAGAAAGCCAAGTCAACGAGGCATTTGCTCAATGCTTTCCCGAAATCAACCAGAATCTCTCTCGGCATTGGCCAACCGAGTTGGTCGACAGTTGGCATCAGGCGCAGCCGAGTACATCGAATGCCCATCCATTGGCTCATGATCAATTGGTTAATCAACAGCCTGAAGACCTATTCTCTGGCTCGGATGTCAGCTCTGAGCAGCCTGGGTCGCCCCTGACACCGCCGCTGGACTATTCGGGGCCAGAGGCGCAAAGTCTCACGCAGCCGTTTTTCGGCATTGACACCGTGGCGGGCAACAGTGCATTCACTTCTGAGTTGCCCCCCGAGACGCGAATGCTGATAGGATACACCGATCAGCATGGCATGCCCGTTCAGTCATCAAATGGTGAGGATTGGACATGTTCGGTTCAAGTCTCTGAGAGTTGCATGGTACCGTCGGGGGTTATGGAGCACGAGACTCAGTCTTATTATGACTTGAATTCTGGGTATGATCATATGAATTCAACATGGGATTCGGGTTCTCGGATGGACAGTCAGATGGATGATTTGCCTTGGGAAGACTTCATCAAGGAGATATCTCAAGGTCACAATGGTTGAATTGCTCCAGGTTGTCAGAAGGAACCCAAGGGAAACAAATAATGGCGGCGTTTACTGTTATACCCAAATTTATTCATCAGTGCAAATATCATCACCAGAACATCTAGAAAAGTCTTAAAATGAGTCTCATCAACGTAGAAAGGTTTTAGTTGGCAAAACTTGGTATCAATCAGGATAGTGTCATTTCTATGAGCTTTGTTGACGAGCAATGCCAGTCGAGTCCTAATGAACTTTTAGTTTACATCAAGCGGCTAATCAAGATAGCTACCAAGAGATAGCCGAACGGAATAATTTGAACTCCCCGAGATTGAAATCATAGTTTGTTTAAATGGTTTTGATGGGAACGTGGTCTTGTACTAGAAGCAGAAATAAACTATCAACAACCCACATCATATAAGGGAGACTGGAACATAACGCTACATGAAGAACCTCACTACAATATAGCGTACAAATATAAACGCACTATAGCCCGAAGTGCATGTATGGCGCCCAATCCAAGCATGGGTCAATCCAATCGTCGTCCGAATACGGTGCAACCCCTCGCTTGAGGTTACTCCTTGCGGGCGGGGAGAATATCCACTTGTCACGCAACTCTCGAATTGTAAAGTGAAGAACCTCGCTGACAAGTTCATTCGTGAATACGCGACCCTTCATTCGCTCGTACGTCTTCATCGCCACATCAGCGCAGCATTTGTCGTCGACCCATGAACAAGTGCCAATGACATTTTGGAAACCAGCAAGCTGGTATGCGCTCACAAGATGAAGACCTTCGCCGACGGAGCCTTTGACGACATCATTTTGTCCTGCTCTGCCCGTCATGCACGAGGATAGGTATGCCAAAAAGGGTGCCCGGAGATCTGCTTCGAAAATATCGCGTACCGTGAGTGGTTCGTCGTGCAAAACCAAGTGACTTTTTAGAATATTGAAAAAATCATGGCCGGAATGACCCGCGAAGTGAAATATTTGACACTCTTCCAAAGCCTCTACGACGTCTGATCGACATGGCGAAGGCCGGATTGCGTTCAATTGCATCAAGCCACACATGCCTTGTAGTGTGTCCACTTCCTTCATTGCAAACTCTAGTTTTTCTGCGCAAACAAGAACAGCTTTCTGAGAAGTGCGAGTTGGATTTATCTTGGACCGGATCTGACGACCATGCAGCAGTGCCCTCACCGAAAAGGTGTAGGAGGAGATGACCCTATCCAGGACTGAAGCTTGCACGCCTTCCGCATGACAGCCAGCGGCATGAATGGGGAAATCCCAAAGTGATCCGGTAGGGATCCACCATATGCGAGGCCAATTTACGCCAGTAGGCGCTGTTGTGAACCCGAGGCTATGGAGAATCGGACGCGCCACGACATTCCAAAGCCACTCCAGTTGATCGTTGTTCAAACCAGCATCTCGGCGCAACTCAACCTCTTTTTTACATAATCCAGGAAGGCATATAGATTTGAAACCACCATACGCGAGCACCAATGCGTCACATCGATGCTCGCTAATGTTGATGATGACAATCGGTCCACGGTTAGAAGCAGCTTTGAGCTCATCATTGGTCGGGCACAGGCCATGTCGATCGAGCTCGGCGGGCTTTGGCGTTTCGCGAGCTGATTCTTCCCGCTTCAAATTCTTTTGAAAATTGCCTCCATCCTTTTGGAATACATCATCCGGGGGCCATTCCAACTTGACGTACTCGTCTTCGATGGACGACGTCTCTTCCTTTGGAAGATCAAACACATCAAGATCGAGGCACTTACGATGCAGCGAGTGAGCGGTCATAGAACGCCCAATCTCAATGAACTGAATAGCATCGCAGACGGGCTTTTGAGCCATCAATGCAATTGCAGCAGCATCCGAGGCGAATTGCGAAATCAGCGTCAGTAGAGCGGAATGCTGGTGATCCCAGTTCTCAATCGAGGGAGGTAGAATTGGATCAATGAGAGAGATGGTTGTAACGGCTGCCTGATAGGCGTCTTCCCACTCTTGAAATTGGCTGTAAAGAGACATCAAGCCAACCCCTGCTTTGAGCTTTTCTACTGGAGGGCACAACCCGTGGTGGAGTGCCGCCTCATGTTGCCGGATTGCCAGCCTGCGGTCTGCGTCGTCCTCTGTAACTCTGTGTTTGTCATTGTATGCTGCCCCAAGAAGATTCAATCGCGCTGGTTGTTTTGGATGATCATTCGGTGTAAAATGCAGAGCTTCATGGAGCGTTGTAATGATTTGGTCGAGATGCCCTACGTCTGTTGATCCGCGGTATCTGGTCCTGAACTGGACGGCGAGGTCTTCGAGCCAATCTGCTCGCTTCGGATGGTTCTTCGGTAGTAGGTCCAGCGCTTCCTGACAGCAAGAATTGGCGAGCTCAAGATCCGTGGCATTTTCGGTGCGCTCATATCTGGCACTGTATCCGGAACCGAGACTCTGAAGTCGGCTCGCTCGCTTCAAGAAGTCCGTTGGGCTGTCCCCGCATGTGCTAGTAATATTTAGCAGTAGCTCTACGACGCCTTCATGCCCGCCCTCGGCAGCGAACCAAAAGACGCTTCGCTTGGAATTATCCACCAGGTCAATGTCGACCGCTTCTGTGCTGATCAGCACCCTTACCGCCTCTTTGTGGCCATTTTCAGCCGCCCACATGATGGGCGACTTTCCATCGCCGTCCTTGACATTCAACCCTTGGTTTCCGGCGAGAGAAAGCGTGACGCCGTCAACCCAGCCAAAATAGGCCGCCATGTGCAAGCCTGTCCATTTCTTGGTGTACCTGAGGCTATAGTTTTCATGCCACATTGACACTTTTGTGCACATCAGCGCTTGGGTCAACGACTCAACGTATGGCTGTTGCCCGAAGATGTCAGGAAGATACGCCAGCCCGCTTGCACATTCCCGCGCATGATGACCGCCATATTTTGCTGCATAGCTGTAGAACGGATTGTGTCTTAGTCGTGCTTCAAACTCGTGATCACATTTGCTTGCCCCAGTGCCGAAAGCTTCATACGAGACGTAGGTAAGACAAGCATTTGCGATGATTGCATCTGCATCTGGAAACCATTCTAGCTTTGTCTTCTCCAAGAACTCTTGTGTTGTATAGTGCACTAGTCGTATAACGTTGCTTGCTTTGTCAAGAGTGACGAGTCCAGCACAAGCCGATACCATGTCACCGATATCAGCGATGTTGTCCCGGTCAATCGCCCGTTGATCTGTTTCTACCCCGATGGCCTCTTGGAGCTCAGATGGGGTCAGCCTCCTCTTGGCGAAGGTGATCCATAGCAAAACTCTCATCGCCATGTCTTTCTTCTCGGGGGTCTGAGCTTCGACTCTGTTCATAGCCACGCGGTACACTGCGTCGTAACTCGATCCGTTTTTGAATTGATGTACAGCAAGTTTCAACGTTTTAACAGTCATTTTACCCGCGAGGGACTCCAGGTGCAGTCTGGCAAGCAAGAACCTGTTATTTCCTTTAGCACCTTATCATTCTTGGCTAGTTTCGTCAGCTTACATTCCATTGACTGATTCCACCACTGCATTCTCGACTTCCTTCTTCAATTGAGGATTGCGGCTGAGGATAGGGATTTGTGATGTTTCCCGGGACACATATTGAAATACGTCATTCTCATGGGCTCGAATCTCCAAGCAGACGCTCCGACTGAATTTCTCTGCAATATCTGGGACATGCCTGGATGTGGCAAATATCTTGACCGGAAAATTTCCCGTCCTCTGCATATGAAACATCTTGGCGAGAAATCTTGTTCGGCCCTTTTGAGAATTATGATGCTCGTCAAGCTCATCAACTGCATCAAGAACGACAAAGACTCTGGTGAACGCGGCAACGACTAATTTTATTGCCTTCCAGAGCTCATCAGAAGTTGGCCTTGTTCGTTGCTTCTCATGTCTTTCATAGAGATCTCTCACAGCGTCAGGCAATGCGGGCTGCTGTTGGGATAGTTGCTTCAATATGCTTGCGACCAAGCAATCGGTTGTTTGGTTATCCTTTTCTCGAAAGTTGCAATAAATATATGCGATCCCCACGTCAGCCTCTCTCGCGTGGCGTTTATGGAGATCGTTAATAACAATAGATGATATGACGGTTTTTCCTGCGCCAGGAATCCCTGGACAGAATAAATTACCCCACGCTTGACGGAGCCAGACTTTGTATTCCTTCGAGTCCAGGAACCATCTGCCGCTACCTGGGTCTCTTCGGCTCAGAATATCGCTGTGTTGTAGGCCATAGTCCGTCGGAGTTAACCAATTAAGGATATGAACATCCTCCCGTCTGTCGATGCGTGACTTGATGGATTCGACTTTTACGCTCGTATTTGTTGCCAGGTCAATCGCTTCATCGGTTAACCAACTAGTCCCATCAAGAGCTTGACAATTACTCACCCGTTGAAAGGAGCTCGCTGATCTTCTTTTCGTTTTCAACCTGGCCTGGAGGAATGCATTGAAGAAGCTCTTTAGCATATGCAGCCGCAGTCATGGCGGCGTAACCTTGCCACTCTTTGTTCTTGTGGGAATCAGCGTAATCACATATGCCTCGGATAACCAGACATGGAAACTGGTTCATCAGACCTCCAGCCTCCATCTCAAAGCAGACGACGTCGTGCAGCTTTGCGATCTCATCGCGTTTCCATGCATCCTTCATGAGTTGGTTGGCCGAGGCTATATTTCCGTAATGGATGGCTGGATCGTCCTCATCGTCTTGTCGATTTGACCGTTCAACCAAGGCCGAGGGGGTTGTGAGACACCCATCACAATCGGTGTTTTCGCCTGCATGCGTAACATTATTTTTGAATAAACGATCGGTGGCGACGTTTGGCTTTCCATAATTCTTTTGTCGAAGCCGACGATTTTTGTTCAGGATGTTGTCAATTGACTGGCTAAGCTCGTGGCCCTCAATATCATGCTTAGATTGTATCTGAGTCATGGCCGATCGCAGGAGGGCTGGGGGTTGGTTCAGAAATCCCGTCTGCTGGAAATCACGGCTTTGAATCGTTTTCCCATAATCATACTGAATAACACCACCACGCCCATTCCGAGGAGTGCTTACAACCACATCACCAAGCCGAATATCATGCTTTGGGCTTGGCGCTCCGCCACCGATGCCGACCATTAAACCCACTCTAATGTTTGGAAAAGTACGCATCATGTCCCGTGCAAGGGCTGTGGCCGTGGAGATGCCGTATTCGCCATCTGGCAAAGCCCCAATGACAACATTATGCCGTCCTATTCTTCCAAGCGTGTAGATGTTGTTGTCGTTTGTAGCCTGCCAGTCCGGGCTCTCGTGCTTCTCATCGAGGAAAACCTGCGCTGCCACATACTCTACCCGCAGTGCGCTGATCCATCCAACCGTGTATGTATCCGCACTGGGCATCCTTACCGTCGAAATAGAGCAAGAGTGCAGCAGAAGCGCAATTAGGTCAGGAAATGCCTACTCCTAGGATGCAAAGTCGAAGAAGAACAGGACTTTGCGTGCAAATGCAACATTATTCAGTTCGTGGTCTGCCTCGTGCGGCTGAAGCGCAGGGGTTTAGGCATCAATGCACCCGCAATCTAGCTAGGATCCTAGTCCACGGCTCATTCAAACTTGATGCCAATTGCACATATTCCAAACCTGCCTTTGGTGCTTTTGCTCCCAATTGTTTCATCGCATCTACTCGGTAGCTCCGATTCACAGTTTCAACAAGGTGTGTGATTAAACTCAGCATAGTTATGCTTGAATTTTGCCGGCTGTTTTGCATGGGCCCATTTCCCCGCAGGATAAATGTCTCATCTACAAACTCAATGACGGCGATGTGGAGAATTTACAGGATAAATTCGACAATATCGTAGTATTTTGGTGGGTACGTAAGTACATCAAATGCAATCGCCTTAATAGCCGGCCCAATGACTTATAAAATACACTGTAACTCAAATGCAATTTGCCGATCAACGGGGCACTTGCTATGTACTGGAGATTTGGGGTCTAGCTGAGCTTGCCACATTAGAAACAAAGTTCGGCCTAGGTGCTCTGTCAGCAATAAATTATATGTTCGGAGAATGATGATTCGCAGTTTGAAAGCTCAGTTGATCAATCGTGGTTGCATCAAGTCGGACATATAACGTGTTGCTCGGGAAAGGACGACGAACTTGCCGAGATTTTGGGCATAGAGATACACATGCCACAATTCACTCACTCTTTACCCCTCTTTGGAGAAACGGAAATCAATTTTGTCTACCGTGAGTAATGCATATCGCTATTATAGCTCGGCTATCACATTATCCCATTCATGGAAAAATGCAACCGATCAACCAAACAATCTTGGCAGTGCAGGCACTGGATAGAAACAGTTCATAGTTCAAACCTTGACCTACATCTATAAATGCCTCTCAACCATCTCTTGATCGTTTTTCCTGGTAACTTTATCATAGCATGCAAGTGATGCAAAGTGATTGTTCGCGACAATGCGTTTCGCGCTAGCATCCTGGAGCTTTGCTCTGGTCCTGCAGGCCCCCATTTCGATCGGGGCCAGTCTCGACTTGGTCACAAAAAGAGAGGCAGAAACTGTCCGGGAAAGCCTAAGACTTGATACAAATTGGAAATTTTGGCACTCAGGAACAATTCCTGACGGCGTTGTTTACGACCTGCGACCAGATGCGAACAGCACCGATCTTTATCCACTGAAAGATTGGATTCTGCCCTTCGCAAACAATTTCATCCAAAATACATCTTCGCACTATGAGACACCAACCCATAATCCGACAGTCATCCCTAAATATGTCGCCAAGGACTTTGACGACGATGGTTGGGATGTTGTCAAGGTTCCGCATGACTGGGCTATTCAGGGGCCTTTTTATACCGAAGCCGATCCGCCAGTATCGGGTGAGATGGCCAAATTGCCTGTGCAAGGTGTCGGCTGGTACCGCCGAAAGCTCGAGGCGTCAGAAACTGACCTCAAGAAATCGATCTTCCTGGATGTCGATGGTGCCATGTCGTATCCAATTGTTTGGCTAAACGGCCATCTTGTGGGTGGCTGGCCGTACGGTTACAACTCCTTCCGCCTTGATCTTACACCATTCCTGGAAGCGGGCGAAGAAAACCAGCTCGCCATTCGGGTTGAAAATCCCACAACAGATTTCTCGCGCTGGTATTCTGGAGCTGGTATTTACCGCAACGTTTGGCTAACCAAGGTGAATCCAATCCATGTCGCCAACTGGGGGACATTTGTTACCACGAATGATGTATCCGAGAAGGGCGCTACTGTTGACATCACCATCGAAGTTGAGAATGATTCCAACAATACCAAGAAAATCACTGTGGTCAGCAGTATCTATAACTACGACGCCAGTGCCCAGAAGCGCGGACAAAAAGTGGCCAGCTTTGAGAAACAAACATTGGCAATCTCAGGCAACAAAAAAGGATCTGTCAATGGATCAACAACAGTTGCTAACCCACGTCTCTGGGGCCCACCACCCGACCAGACTCCAAATCTGTACGTCACTGTGACCAGTCTTTATTCTGGAAAAGACCTACTGGATACCTATGAGACGGTGTTTGGCATCCGATCTCTAAAGTTTGACCCGGACTATGGGCTGTTCGTCAACGACAAGCACGTCTACATACAAGGAGTGAACCAGCATCATGACCTTGGAGCCTTAGGGGCTGCATTCAACACGCGCGCCGCAATCCGACAACTCGAGCAGTTGAAGGAACTCGGTGTGAATGCTATCAGGATGGCGCACAACCCTCCGGCGCCAGAGCTGCTGGAGTTGACAGATCGCATGGGCTTCCTTGTGCTGGATGAAATTTTCGACTGTTGGGAGGTGGGCAAAAAGACAGCCGACTTTCATCTCATTTTCCCTGATTGGAGCGAGGCGGACCTGCGCGCCTTTATTCGCCGCGACCGAAACCACCCTTCAGTCATCATTTGGAGCTACGGCAATGAAGTTACGGAGCAGCAGAGCTCAGACGTCAATGCCACTAGGATTGGCACTCGCCTGCATAAAATCGTTGGGGAGGAAGACACAACGCGACCTTCAACCGTTTCAATGAATCGGGCGTCTCCAAACATGACCTTTCCCGGAGTCGCTGATCTCATTGGCCTCAACTATCAGGGCGAAGGAGTCAGATACGGAGAGGCCTATGCGCACCTCATAGGCAACAGAACAGAGCCTCGCTACCCAGGTTTCCACGAAGCCTTTCCCGACAAGCTCGTTTTTGGCACCGAGGTCGCCTGGTCCCTCAGCAGCCGAGGGTCTTACTTGTTCCCGGTGACCAATTACACCAGCGCACCGGTCAACGACACATCTGGCGGAGATTCGAAAGCTCTTGAAATTAGCGCCTACGAGCTGTACTCGGCCGATGCTGGGTCATCTCCCGATAGAGTATTTGCCACTCAGGATCGCTATCCGTTCGTTGCGGGAGGCTTCGTCTGGGCTGGCTGGGATTACCTGGGCGAACCTTACCCGTATGATGCCCGCAGCTCCTACTCTGGGATCATTGATCTGGCAGGATTCAAAAAGGACAGATATTATCTGTATCAGTCACGATGGCGACCTGATGTCAAGGTGGCGCATATTGTTCCTCATTGGACGTGGCCCGACAGAAAGGGAAAGGTGACGCCAGTTCACGTATTCAGTGCTGCCGATGAAGCTGAACTATTCGTCAACGGGGAATCTCAAGGGAAGTTGGAAAGAGAGACATCCAGCTATCGTTTCAGATGGGATGATGTTGTCTACCAGCCAGGAGAGGTACGCGTCGTGACCTACAAGGATGGCAAAGAGTGGGCCGTGAACAGTGTCAAAACCGTCGGTGGTGCTGCGGGTCTTCGCCTTTCCGCAGACAGCAAATCCATTGCGTCTGATGGCGATGATTTATCATTTATCTCCGTTGAAGTCATCGACGACGAAGGCAGTGTTGTGCCCGAGGCAAATAACACCATCAGCTTTTCCGTCGCCGGGCCGGGCAAGATCGTCGCGACAGATAACGGGTACGAAGCAGATTATACGTCCTTTGGTTCAAAAGAGAGAAAGGTCTTTCATGGACTCGCTCTCGCTATTATTCAGGCCGATGTTGGCAAGTCGGGGTCCATTTCCATCATCGCACAGAGCGAAGGGCTCAAATCAGCCAAGATTAGCTTGCAAGTAAAGTAAACGTGGGGCCATAGGAATTCTATATCTATTTTCAATATTGAAAGCATCAGGTTAGTCAGCTACCGGAAATTTTGGCGTGATATTATGTTATTCATTCCGCATGTCCCATCTACTTTATTCTCAGTGAGCAAAAAAGGCCAGCCACGTCAATAATAAGCCAATGCGGAATTTTATTTGACTACAAAACCTCTGATTCCTTATTGCGAGTAAATTTAAATCATTCCGTCTTCTAGTATACGTAGCGGAAACTCGACATTTCCTTGTCCGTCTTGTCCAGTACACCAGCATCAAGGTCGCTCTCCGAATCAACCCCAGCCGATTCGGCGATTCTATCGCGACGACGATTCTCCCAAATCAAGTAAAATCGAAGTCCAAGGCAGGTGAACAGCGCAATGGCGTAGCATATCATCATGGCCAGAAATGCGGAAGGATACGACGGTGCTTCGTCGTCAAAGAACAACTGCGGACCAATAATGTTACCAGTACAGTACCCAATGAAGATCTATTGATGCGTCAGCATAGGTTTCAAAACCCCCAAGAGTAGAGTGGAAAGTACGTACCATGGCGTTGACAGTTGTTTTCTTGGTAAATCCACCAAAGTTTCCAGACGACATGGCCAGCGTCATTGGGAAATTAGCCGAATATGCCGCGGCCAGACAAAAGCCCATGAACCGAGTCCAGATATGCTCAGAGGATATCTGTCGAACCATGACGGCACCGACGAGGGAAACGACCAAGTTCCACGTCATCCAGTAGGTGCGGGTATTTGGAAACAGAGTGCTGCCCCCCGCTGCAATGGCGACGAAAACAAACTGGAAAACAAAAGTGAGCATCTGCACAAGCAGCGTGTGCAGAGTGCCAAATCCAAAGCCCTTGATGACAATGGAACCGAACTGCAATTTGAATCATCAGCATCAAACCTCTATTTTTTCACAAAAAAAACGGCAAAATCTTACGCTTGACACTCCTCCATTGGCGATTTGAGCCGCCATCTGGATAATCAGGAGGCACCAGGTCTTGACATCCAGCAATGCTTCGACGAACTGGTATCTCTCAAACTTGTCGCTCTTAATTCCAGTCATGTTTCCCTGTACTCTGACAATAGCCTTTTGCTTGTCTTCGTCGCTGAGGAACCACGCATTGCTTGGTGTATCAGGCAGGAAGAAATAGGTGACAGCTGACCAAGCAACTGTGATGGCTCCAAAAATCAAAAATACAGCCTGAGTGAATATTGTCAGTTTACGATCATTTAAAGTTGCAGGCCAAGCCAAGTGCAGCAAAGTAAAGGATACACACTCACCTTCCAAGGAGCGATTGTCTCGATGTGTCCGATTCCGTAACCGACCAACCCACCAAAGAAGCCGGCGCATGTGTTTCCCATGAACCATGCTCCGTGGCGAAGCGGCTGCTCGGATCGCTTGTACCACATGGCAGTGACTACGCTGAGACCTGGCGCGATGGCAGCCTCGGCCACGCCCAGGAAAAAGCGGTTGGCGAGCAAGCCCGCTCCGTTGAAGCACAGGGCAGTGAACATCATGATTCCACCCCACACGACACTATTCCGCAGGATAAGCACTCTGCATACCTCATGATAGATGGCTCGCGGGATCAAGACTCACATGGAAGCCGTAATCGTTTTTCCCACTGGAAATCGAACCATCATAATACCAGCAACGTACGAAGCGCCCAAGTAACCAAAGTAGTAGATGCTGCTGGCCCAGGAGTAGTCCGACCCGCTCAGCTTCAAGTCTTCCTTGAGACCCAGAATCGCTGTATAGCTAAGGGCGGACTTGTCCAGGAATTGAAACAGGTAGGACACGGCCATGATCGGAAGCAAACTGGAATGTTTTGATCAGCTTCATCCTGTAACTCTTTTTTGTTCCCCCCCCCCCCCCCAGTAATGGACAAAATCTTTGTGCTTACCGCGTGTCGATCCTGCGCAAAATTCTCTTGTCTTCTTCCGGCGTAAGCCCATGGCTGGTAATTTCGCCATCTCCCAAGTCCTTTGCGCTTTCTTCAGCACCCGCAAGGTCGACAGCAACCTTCTTTTCTTCCGCCATGATGATGCACCTGCAGAGAAGAGCAATAGCTAGGCCAAAGTAATGGGTCTCTTCGATTGTGTCAGGTTGTCAATGCCCTGAGCAATAACACAGCGCCAACTGGCGGTATATAATTTAACAGAAAATATTGGTAATGAAAACGACTCCCATGTCGCTAAATAAAAAGGGTTTTTACGCATCGATATATACCTTGCATTGCCGCGTTCTGTTTTTCCCCGCAAATCCTCTTGATGGCAGGTATCTAATCATTTTCGTCTACGCGTGGCCAGGGACCCAGATAAGATTGGGAATAGCGGCGAAAGTGATAGCCGACGTCGGTTATTCTTCCCAGACGGCTTATCCTCCTCCTCCATCCTTTTTTTGCATGGTTCAGTAGTCACCTGGCCGCCGGTGTACTAACCCAGTGCTACAAGAGATAAACCACCGTCCCACTCGACTGCTACTTTGCCAGGTTCACCTTCCCCGCATTCCAGCCCCGTGGAATGTTTTTTCCCGTGCGTCAAATGGGTCGACTTTATTTTGTTTCCTAATAAATTGTTTATTTTTTTGCTAGATAACAAAAAGGCCCACCCGGCCCGACTGGAACCGTTCCCGCACATCCACCCGCCTCCCCAGCCGAGTTTGGGTGTCAACGATGTCGAGCAGGAACTGATGCGCCCTCTCAAAGTTTTTGCCAAATTTGCTTAGGCCATGAAAGCGTTCAAAAACCCAATCCCTGTGAACGTGGTCGTCCGTCTCCAAGGCGACCATGAATAGAGGCCAGGCAACGCGCATCATAGCTTCGTCACCACCGTGCTTGTAGGACTGAAATGCCAAATTCATAATCTGCCGCAGTGCGTCAATTTGGCACATGGAAAGTGTCGCAGTCTCGTCGAATCTTGTAAGACGAAGGAAATCAAGTACTGCTGCATAAAAATGCGGTACAACGGCGCGAATGTTGGCAACGAGACGGTGGGTGTTGTCCGTCCCAATAGATAGCTCTGCTGCAACCTCAATCAGCTCTGCAAACTTGCTCCTCACATTTTGAATCGACACCTCCACAATCCGAGCGCGTTCCTTGGCCATGTCAACATCTACATCATAAAGCTTGGCTAGTTGTGAAATCATATGTCTTAGTTGGCTGCATGCTCCCAGGAGTGAGAAGATGCTCCGGTTTTCGACATCGTCAAGCAGTTCACTCTGAGGATATTTCTCGCCCCAGATAGTTCTGTACAGAGGATTCGAGAAACGATGCAATCTGTCAAAGTGCTCAAATGGCTGGAAATGGTCATCCAGGCCTCTGGCTGAGTCGCCACCTTTGAGCATCTTGTATATCGTTCCATGGATCTGGCCACCAACCCCGCATACCGTTGCGGCCGAGTCAAACAGAGCCAACCACACGATAAGTCGAGCAGAGTACAGAGACAGAGGTCTCTTTTTTTTCTCTAGTGCAGTGCTGTTTTCAGAACTGTCCATGGCGATCAAGGGCGCACCTAGAGAGGGTAAGGAAAGTTGCAGTTGCTCCTCGTATTGGTGTTTTAGGAGCAGCGTCGCTCCATTCAGATGGTTCGCAACTCCGGAGCACCTGTCGTCGCCATATTTTTGTTCATACAGGAGCATCAGATACAGCACTGTATGGATCGCGTCAAGATCCAATTGCCTACTATTGCCATCACCGATCACTTCGGCCATCATCTTCAAGGCGTTTGAGTAGTGTTGTAGTGGAGAATTTGCGCCTTGATCAGCGACTGGGTTCTTGTGTTGTCGAAACTCAATTTCTCGTCCGCTCAGAGCAAGAACCATGTGCATGACAATGGGGTTCTTCTGGGCGACGTTGAACATGATGGAATAGAGAGAGTATTCGGGATTTTTGGTATGATGCAGCTTTGCAAAAGACGTGCGAAAATACCGTACTGATTCGTGATCAGCGGCCGTGAAAACCACGGAGCAGGCTCCTGTTGACGGCGGTGGCATTCGAAACGCGGACAGAGATCTTGAATCATCTTGCTCCTGCAATATCTCGAACCAGCTCCTTACCAGAGACTCGGAAGACTGGACGGAGGATCCATCCGAGCCAATTGACGACCGCCTTATCCGTGAATAGAGAGCCAACCTCGAGTCACTGGGCGACTTCTTTTTCCTCGGTGCATAGTCACACAAGAGCTTTAACCTCAGGCATCGCCGGCAGTGAGGTCGTTCCTCGTCACACTTGACCTTTTTCGTTCTGCATGTCCAGCACCCGCTGCGGGAACGTGGCGCGTGGCGGCCCCCGCCCACATGCGGCAATGCGGGGAGGACCGGCTGGGCTGAGAGGGCGGTGGAATCTTCTGAGTTGTATAGGAAGCTCATTGCGACGCTTGAGCGCTCATCGGAGATGACTGGGATGTGGGATTTGAGAATGTTGCGTGACCGCAGTGGAGAGGGGGAAAAACACGAAGAGAGTGGAGCGGAGTTGCACGAGAGGCCCGACCGAGGTCGTGATAGCCGATGATAACACTGATTAAGGATCCCGGTCGAGGAGCTATCGGCAAGACGAGGGATGCAAGTGGAGACACGGGAATGATGGTTGTGTATCCGTCAAGAGATCGAACCTGGTCGTTTCCTGACGGAGGAGAAAACCGCCAACTTGGACACGACCTGGGGCATCGCAAATTAGCCTTGACGGAGCGCAAAAAAAGAGCCGATGTGCAGTGTTGAATTGGCTGCTCCAATGGTTCTAGTGGCTGTCGCCTCCCCTGGGGTACAGTGAGCTAATCACTTGGTCATACTCCAAGTGGGTTGCCGACCGTCGGCTATCTAGGGTGGCGCGGCACGACGGGATGGGCCCGTTGAGAGAGAGAGAGTTGGTCATGACCTCGAGGATAAATCTAGTTTGGATTACGTTATGAAATATCGCCTCATTCCAAACGAAAGTTATTCTTGCTGGATAGGAAAATGGGTTAATAATCCGCCAAGCCTTGATCGAAACATGTCCGACATGAATACTATTTTTTTTCCAAGCCAAGACTATACAATCAGGTTTGCAGGCCTATCGCCCACCAGTTGCTGCTGAACATGACCCAAGTTATCTGCTCCAGCGAGTCTAGTGGGGCATGCTATTGCGCAACACCAATGGATTCCAAAAAGGCTTCAAACAGCATTGTCGAGGCGGCGCGAGGTCTCATCAGCAAGCATCTCGATGAGCAAAGTCCGTCGCTCCGCAAAGAAATTAACGAGGCCTTGCATTCACATCCCGAAACCGCATACAAGGAGTTTTTCGCTCACGACACGCTCACTGCTTATCTGGAGAAGCAGGGGTTCGAGGTCAAGCGACACACGCATGGCCTGGAGACGAGCTTCGAGGCCGAGATTGGCGAGGGCGGTCGCCTCGTCGTCTTCTGCGCCGAGTACGATGCCCTCCCCGACATTGGGCACGCGTGCGGCCACAACCTCATTGCGACCTCGTCCATGGCGGGGTTCCTGGGAACCGCGCACGCGATGAAGGAGCTCAAGATCCCCGGTCGCTTGCGCATTCTCGGTACGCCAGCCGAGGAAGGTGGTGGCGGCAAGGCGAAGCTGATTGATGCCGGCGCATTCAACCCGCCCGAGGATGTCGCAGCCGCCATCATGGCGCATCCCATTGCCGCGCATCAAATCGGCGCCGGCGACGAATACTCCGGCCTGGCGGGATTCAAGCTCATCGCCAGCCACAAGCTGCGCACAGAATTCCGAGGCAAAACTGCGCACGCTGCGGGTGAGCCCTGGAACGGTCTCAATGCTCTGGATGCAGCCGTTGCGGCTTACAACAACGTGGCCCTGCTGCGGCAGCAGATCCGGCCAGACGAGCGCATCCACGGCGTCATCGAGGTTGGCGGCACAGTGCCCAACGTCATTACCGAGTATACGCGAATGAACTGGAACATTCGCAGCCCGACAATGAAGCGGTGCAACGAGCTCCTGCGGCGCGTAAAGCTGTGTTTTGAAGCGGGCGCTTCAGCGACTGGCTGCTCCCTCGACTACATCACGTAAATGATCCCCATCCCACGTCCGTCCACATTTTTGCTAATATATCGTGCCAGCTCGCCAACATATATGAACCTGCGCGTCAACGAAACGCTCTGCCAGAAATACGTCGACGAGATGGCGGCGCTCGGCGAAAAAGTCATGCTCC
This sequence comes from Calonectria pseudoreteaudii, assembly GCA_001879505.1. Classification (NCBI taxonomy): domain Eukaryota; kingdom Fungi; phylum Ascomycota; class Sordariomycetes; order Hypocreales; family Nectriaceae; genus Calonectria; species Calonectria pseudoreteaudii. Next base: position 1,141,380 of record KV875243.1, on the reverse strand, counting down.
ATCAGAAGCAAGACTTCAATGCCTCCACAGACATGGGCAATGTGTCGCACCTGGTGCCGAGCTTTCACGGAGCCTTCTCCATCCCGGCAAACTCGGATGTATCTGCGCACAACCCTGGGTTCGCGGCTGCGGCTGGAACAGACGAAGCGCATGTGGCTGCCATTAAGTGCGCGAAAGGCATGGCACTTCTCGCAGTCTCGGTGCTAGTTGAAGAGGCCGTCGCGGCGGGCGCGAGAACCGATTTTGAACAAGAAGACTAGTGGTAAAAAAGAAAGAAGAAAAAAAAATGGATAAATCCTAAATCAAAATATTCCCCATCCTAAAATGCATTCCTGAGGTATTTATCTCGGTCCTGCATTACTGCGCCGTAGTTTGACTGGTGAATAACTAAAAAGCAACTATGCTGCTGCTGCTGCTGCTGCTGCTGCCACGGCACCAAAAGATGGCACTAAATTGATTCGTTCAGCTGCACCACTGGCCTCACACAACCCAACTTGCATATATACGTGGGCGGCAGTGAAAGGCCCAACGCGGAGCTAGGTTGAATTGCTAGTGAACACGGCCCAGCCAACAGCCACAAGCGCATTGCCAAGCGGCCATTCAGACCGCATCTTGTGAAACTGGTCCTTTTTTTATGGTACATTGAGCAAACGCGACCCAGCCCCTCGCATTCTAGTTGGAAAAAAAAAACACAACGAAACACATAATAATCTCATTCAGCGCCCATCCATGTCTTACTTAGTTGTGCTGGCATTAGGCATCCGCTACCTATCAACGGCCTGTCTCGCGGCTGAACCTTTGTGTCCAACTAGATCAGCCCAAAACTCATTTTCTTTTTTTTTGCGTTTTTTTTTTCAATGTCTCCTTTCGGCAAGTTAGGCTCTGAGTTTTAGACATGCGGCCAACAAAGCCCTTGTTCAGAATCAAAACACACATCAGCAGCAGAACACGAGGGACAGCAGCACAAGACGGGAGATGGGTCACGTGTGAGCGAATGATAAGACAGCGCCCCCCATTATGGCCAGCACATGCAGCCTCATGTGCCCTATGACGCCTCTTTCCAATGTCTCAGACTCGGCTTTAGTGCCTTGCTCACCGTAAACTGTCTTCGGGCTAGTGAAGTAATTTTCGTAGCTGAATGCCGCCTGCTAGATAAATGCCGAAGATCCCAATCACCGGGCCCATCTCTCTCGTGATATTTCTCTCCTCGAATTGCATTCCGCCAATTCCAAAATCGACGATTCCGAATCTTCACAGCACCGATCGAGCGAGCCATGGCCGCCCAAGTCATGGAGCAGCGCTCCAGCACCGGTACAGCTACGCTGACCAAGAAATGCCACGATGGCCCTAGACACATGCACCTGTCGGGCCCAGACAAGCCCACCTGGGGACGCTCCAGCGTGCCCCGATCCTGGCTTCACTCCATGGTTGCTGCCTCTCCCGGATTCTTTGCTCCGGTCGTGACCCTCTCCATGTTTGTCACGCTATCCGATTTCAACGGCTCTCTCTCCGAGTTTATGGCGGCTTGCTTCGAGAATGGCTTCTGGTCCGTCCTTATCGCCCACGCACCCCAAGCCAGCGTCAAAAGTGCCGTAGCGGTATTAGCTTGGGTGACTCTGCAAGTCGCACTCTACCTGCTGCTGCCAGGTCCAACTAATATCGGTCAGCACACTCCCGCAGGGCACTTGCTTTCCTACCGAACAAACGGCCTGTCCGCCTGGATCGTAACTCATGTGCTATTTGCTATTCTCTGCTTCGCTGGCGTTCTGGACCCCGCCTTTGTTCCCAAGAATTGGAGTGGATTGTTTTTCATGATGAACTTTATGGGTGTTTTCGTCTCGACCTTTGCCTACATCAAAGCCCATCTGATGCCCACTCATCCTGACGATCGAAAATTCAGCGGTAAGACATTATACCACCACCACCGCAGCTGCTTTGAATCCCCCCTTGGCTCATGTAATCATGTCGTAGGCTCTGCATTCTACGATTTCTTCATGGGCATCGAACTCAATCCACGACTTGGCGACAGGTTTGACTTCAAGCTCTTCAGCAATGGAAGGCCTGGAATTGTCGCATGGACCTTGATGTAAGCAGCAACAGAATCACGCTAATTCCGGCTCCACCCACTCAACTCACTGACACTCATTTAACAGAGACATTTCCAACATGGCGTATCAGTACCAGACTCAGGGTTTTGTCAAGCCCTCGCTGATATTGGTCACTATTCTCCATACTATCTATGTAGTCGACTTTTTTGTCAACGAATCATGGTATTTGCGCACCATCGACATTGCTCACGACCACTATGGATTCTACCTAGCTTGGGGCTGCTTCTGCTTTCTCCCATCCACGTATACAATCCAGGCTCAGTACCTCGGCCAGTACCCCACCTCTCCATCCAGCATTTACTTGGCCTTCATCTTTGGAATTGGTCTCGCGGGATATGCGATTTTCCGATCCGTCAACAACGAAAAGGACAGAGTCCGTCGCACCGGTGGACAGTGTCTGATCTGGGGCAAACCTGCCGAATACATCACGGCGACGTACAGCACCTCGGATGGCAAGACTCATCGGAGCATTCTTCTGTGCAGCGGCTGGTGGGGGTGGTCGCGACACGCCAATTACGTGGGCGATCTGCTCATGAGCTTTAGTATGTGCGCCCTGGCTGGCACCACCAAGCTCTTGGTGTGGTATTATTTTGTTTGGATGACCATGCTTCTGGTGCATCGATGCAAAAGAGACGAGCAGCGGTGTTCGATAAAGTACGGCCAAGCTTGGAACGAATACTGCAGACGTGTTCGGTGGCGGTTTGTACCAGGAGTTTGGTAGTTGGAGGAGCAATCACTGTTATGCTGCATGTGCATATTGAATATCCATCCCATGGCCGAATAAACCCATAATAGCTCACGCATTTTGTTTGGGTCTCTCTCATTGCAGGCAACAGACTGCAAGGATTTTATTTTATTAGAGATTTATACCTAGATTTAATATTCCTCTATATATAAGCCTCTTGTCATTATCCAGCCCTGTAGCATATCCTTTTTCCGCTTTACCTTCGTCACCCCGTATCCAGACTCCTGACCATCAGCAAGCACCCTGATCCAACCGCCAAGCACCATGTTTGTGTCAAACCCTTAACAATACCATTTGAAACATTTAAACTGATACTCCAGGCTTATAGAATTCATGAACCTAGTCAAGCCTATCCCATCTATGGCTGTGCTATTGAGCCTAGGCGTCAGCCCGTTCAAGTTACCTACAAATCAATCTTCCAGTGTGCAATGAATAGCTGCGATAAACACGGCTGCGCCAAACTGATGTGCGAGAGAACCACGAAAAGTCCTATGCTTCCATCGCTCTCCGGCGCTGTCAGCCATGCAATCTACTTTGAAAGGTGTGAATGCTTATTCAGGGAGCAAAATCCGCACAAACCAGTGTAAGTCAACGCGCGAATGTGCGTTAACGCAACCTCGAGACTTCACAATAGGCCAGCAAATATATGCATTAAACAAGAGGTGAATATTGCAAATGGATTACATTGCCCTGCCATGGAGACAACCGCACCTTGAAGTAATATTACAACAATGAACACAAGCAGGCTCAGAAGCACGAGAACCTCACTCTTGGCTGGGCAGACAGAACAAACTGTCATTTAATTCTAGTCAAAAGAACACGTAACTTAATTCTCTTGCACTTTAAACCCTGCGCTTGTAAATTAGAGCGAAAGTTAGCCCCTCATTACTCAACATGACTACCCTCGCCAAGACCAGTTAACTCCAACACAGCATCCATGATCCGAGACCACAATCTCTTCATCCTCCGCGTTCAACTAACATTGGCACTGCGCCGCCCTAGAAAACCTATGCCCACCCGAAAGTCGTGATCGTGGGCGGATTCCACTCACAGCTTGGCCCATCTCACAAAATACTAGTAAAAAAACATGCCAGCGACGATACAAGAGTGACAGTGCCGGTCGGGGCCGAAGCATTCACAACAGAGCTTAGTGCATAGATGAAGATGGCAAAAATGAGGAGCACATTCACAGGCAATGTGGGCTTAGACGTTTCGACCGCACGGCCTCGGGAAGGCACAGTATCGGTAGGGACTAGGCGTCGGTCGTGCAGAGAGGACGAAGGCCCTGCGGTCTCGGATGATGGAGAGCGATCGATTGGGGCTTTGCTCCCTTCCGCTATGGCGCTGCCAATCATTCAGCCACCAGCCTCAACACAGGCGCAAGGTTTGTATCACAAGAGGATCAAGCTACATGTTCTTTTGGCTATGAAAAAAAGAAATTTCAAGACTAAACCTATTGCTGAACACTATTTGTATATTACTGCTGTGACCTAGTTGCTAGATCGACCGGTCCAATGTCTCGCCCTTTTTTTTTTTTTAAAAAAAAAAAAAAGAGTAAAAAAAAGAGAGGTGGGGAGAAGAAATAGAAATCAATGAGTTGGAATGCGCAGGTTCAGAGACGAGACAGGTTGTCCCAGCTCAGATGAGTCACTGTGTGGGATGGAATTGATCCACCATTGTCGGCACAACCACCGAAACCAGGGATGCTGCTGATAATCAGCACCAGGGCAACCTAGGCCAGTCTCAGAAACAGGCGAAAGCCTGACAGATAATGTGATTATTAACAGCTGGGGAAAAGGAAAGAATTGCGACATAAAGTTTCGCATCTTGTTTCGTCACGTCAGTGCACAGCAGGCAAGAGTCAGGAGCTCTGATTTAGGCGATTGTGATAATTATGAAACATATATACCAGCTAAACATGATATAGACTTAGGCATGGAATGACGGCAATCCGGAGGCCGTCTTGGCCCAACCCAGATGCCAGGCCGTGACTTCCCTAAATGCTCGAACTGAATCGCTCCATTGGTGATTAAATGAATTGAAATTTTGCCCCGAGGCCATTTACAACAAGGTAATTAATAGCCTCGTTCTATTTTTTTTTCTTCGGTTGTCAAGGAATATCCGAACTTTCTAACCCCGAAAGTGATTATCGAAGCCGAGTTAGAAGACAAAATGCCGCCAAACCGTGGGGCCTAGAAGCACACGCCTTGGAAACCGCAGATATTTGAGCAACAATCGCTATCGCTCTCGCAGGGATCTAGGTTATTATGTTAGTTCAATATTTGCGCCAGCAGTTCAGAATTAAATCGCCGTGGCTCACCTGCTGATCCAAAACAATTACTTCCAGCAGCTGAAGTTGTGGAAGTGGCGGATGAAACCGAGCTAGAAGTGTCACTAGCCGTAGTTGAATCCGTGGTCAATGAGATGGAGATGAATGTGGTGGATGAGTCCGAGCTAGAAGTTTCACTAGCCGCAGTTGAATCCGTAGTCAATGAGATGGAGATGGATGTGGTGGATGAGTCCGAGCCAGAAGTGTCGCTGGCTGAGGTTGGATCTACAGTCGATGAGATGGACGCGGACGTGGTGGACGAATCCGAGGTGAAAGAAGCCGTAGCCGTGGCGGATTGCAAGGCAGAAGAGGTAGAGATCTTGGGCCGACACTCACGGCCAACTGCGGTGCGCACGCAAGTGCACAGCAAGAGGGCAAAGGTGGTCTGCAACGTAGGCATCATTGTGGCGTGCGAATGTACAGAGAGGCTGGTGTTCGTTCTCTGGCGCAGGCCGTCCTGCGGATCACATGCATTTATACCTAGGATGAGGGATGAATGTTCAATTTGGCCCCTGATTTGAGGCAAATTGGTGGCTGAATGGCTACGAGGGAGGCCCCCTGGAGAGCGGAGATCTCCCTCGCAGCCCAGCGCAACCGGTCTCAAAATACCATCCCAGATGCGGCTAGGGCTCCCAGCCGAAGCGCTGAGCCCCCACAGATCTAGCCCGAGCCGGTTGCGAACACTAACGATGCAGACTCGCTAGCTTTGGATGGCTTCAACTTTCCCCTGGCTAACCTACCCCTCGGTCAGGAGCAACAACGGCTATTAGTAACCCAGGTAGACAGACACCTTATTGAACAGGTCAAAGGCTCTAACACATCCCAAGGTTCTCGTAGCCGTGACAGCGGCATGCTCTCCTTCGGACAAGGGTTTTGCGAATGGACTGCCAAGATCAGTCGGCTCCAATGCGCACCAACCAGAACATGTTGCAGAATAATCTGTTTCAGGAATCTCCGTTGTGGGACATGTGGAACGCATCTCAAGCACTGAGTGAGCTGAGTGAGGGGTTGGCTTCATCTCGGACTCACAAGGGCAAAGTTTCCACTGCAAGGAAATTGAGTTATTTGTTCTTGTGGTCGAGGCGATGAGATTTTCATGGTCAAACTCATTTTCAAGCCCTAATTGCATGTCACGTTTGTTTCCTGGTTCCTGGATCATCCGGTTGAGCCTACAGCCTCCTTTTCTTAGCCGGAAGTAAATTATGGCTAGTTCATGTTTAAAGCCACGCTGGTGTCAACTTGACAATCTCGCACTGGAAACTCATTTTTTCTTGTCAGTACGCTAATGAGTTTCGGGTGGTCAGACGCGAGGCGCCCCTCCGAAGAGCGTCGTTCCATTCCTGCTCTTGATACTGCAATTTGGATAAGACATGGTGTGATACATAAAGCAGATTAACTCCGCACACTGTGTGGCGTCACATTTTTGTGTGACACATGGAAACAACGCTACAATTCCATTAGAGGTGGGATCCGCTAGAATATAATTGGTTTTTTTTTATTCAATCCTTTTTCCTTCCAGATCGATGAAGTGGGTGAATTCTTGTGACTATGGGAGGTCAACAATGAATAACGCATCAACAAAGGCTATACCCCGTTGAAACATCTCATCGAATGGGAGGGCGGCTGGAAAGATGGCTATGGTTAACTGAATGGGTGACTTAGAGAGGAATGAGGGGGTGTGGAAGACCTCGTTGAAGGAATCTAGGTTTACGATTATTATTAGCACCTCTAGAAACCAGAGGGTTTCAAAAAAAAAATAAAAAAAAAAAAAAAAAAAAGTGTGATTGAGGCTGAGATTGACTAAAAGACCCAAGAAAGACCGGGATATTGGCTCTGATGCGTGTGTTGATTTTTAGGAGGGGAGAGCAAATGAAGTGGGATTCACCTACTGGAGCTTTTGATAACTGGTAGACAACAGACGGCGGGTGTATGAATGTATCACAGAATCTTCCCAAGAACACAAGTTACGTGAAGAGAGGATACGTGTTTCCAAATATCATTTCGTTTTCCATGAGCTGGAGTAACACGAGGCCTTTATAGAGCCAAGTGAAGCCCCTGAGAAGCCATGGTGCCATCATGCATATCTTCATCAACCAGGACTACGATTGCATACAAATCCATCCCTGTCACAAAGGGTGACGCACCTTCCGCAGGCAACACAAACTCGCAGATCAGCAGCTTGGAGAGATATCAGCTTTTTTACCTAAATAAACATCTGCGCCACGTCGACATCCGGCTAGTCGTGTGCCGCGGCTTAGAAGCAGCAGGCGCGGGCGTCAGTGATAGGCTTTAGGTAGGAAAAATCGTGAAAAATCTTGTGGATACAATTTCCAGCTATTCTTTGCTATGATTTCTGACTGCCTCACGTATTTCCTCGACAATAAGCATGTCGGGGGGAGGGTCAAGATGGCGCTCCAGAGTGGCTATGCCCATTCAGGATGCTCCTAGCTAGGAGTGAGGAAGTCGAAGTCGAAGATATGGCGGTGATTATCAACCCTAGGGGTTTCAAGCAGCTCTTTATAACCGTTTTTTCTTTAGCTAGGAAGATTTGGGCATTACTCGTGCAGGGTATAACATAGCCCAATATGTATGAAACTTTGGCTCTATCCAAGTGAGACTAAATTGCGTGTTACCACAAGGTTAGGTACATGGGGCCCGTTGAGCTTATATGCATCTGAAGCCCTGGCTCGACGGCCATCGAGAACTTTGGGTCGCATGATGTATGTGCTGGTGCCCCACTCAGCCAAGAAGTATCATCTTTGAGGTAGTCACAAATACGACACGTTGATTATCCTAAGCGAGTCGCAAATTCAATCCATCCTGAGTCATGTTGTGCCCCCACCCTTTTTTCTATGTTTTCTTTTTCTTTCCCCAAATTGGCACCATATTATGAAACAAGGATCTCGATGTACCCGAGGCGCTGCCAAGATGCACTGATGGGGAAACTTTTTAAGCTCATCGCCGCACCAGTGTAAGGCTATACGAGCAAACACCATCGTTTACGGCCATCATCAAACACGGAAACAGGGGACGATTGATGTATCTTCATGAAGAGCACGAGGTGCTCTGAACAAGTGCAAATTGAAAAAACCTAATGATGTTTGAAATAACCCAAATTGACCCTGACCATAGAAAATAGCCTGCCCTGGCCGCTTGAAATATCCAAAGGACAATGCATCCATCTAACGCCGTCCTCTACAAAAAATATTGCCCAGGGCACCCAACCGAACCCGTCTTTCACAAAAAGTGTTTTTTGCCAAAAACACTGTTAGCTTGAAGGTCTTCGAGATCCCTCAGCTGTTGGTGGTGTAATGAAGCCGTTGTCAGCGGCATGCCTATGCGCTGTCTGGCTAAAGTGCATGGCAGGATAGGAGACTGAGGGGCCCTGCTGTTTTCGGCCGACTGTGTAGTTGTAGTAAGCGATGCCTATGATGGGGGAATCCGTGTTAGTGTCGTGGCGCTATCAGAGTGGTGAGTTCCAAAGGGGTGTGGAGCTTACCGACGGCAGTGGCTGCGATGGCGGCAACTGGATAGAATCTGGTGGCTCGAGCAAGTCTCGACATGGCGGGTGCCTCTGGCTTGGGGAAGTCGAATGGTGGCAGAGCCCCTCCGAATGAGTTGGTAGTCATGATGATTGAGGTGTGGTGGTTAAGACCTGAGTGGATTGGCTCGATTGGAGTGTTGGATGAGGTGAATTGGCTGATGCTGATGATGAGGAAAGAAAGACATGATGGTGAATTGAATTCGCATCTATATATACCAAATGTCTATTTTCATCGGTGTCTCACTATTTCCCGTGTTTCCTTTTTGGCTATGCGCGTCAGCTCATGCTAGGCGTGTGTGTCGGATGGTGGGAAAGGGAGGCCCCCCCTCGTACGGTTTTTTTTCGTTGGCCAAGGTGTGGCGTGATGCATCTGCCCATGGCACTCGCACACACCGAGCCCGCCACAAGCAAAGGTATGGCCATTTCCTCACCGTGTGACATCATCTGTGCCGAGAAATATGACCACGTCCCAGATTGCGAGGGGAAATTGGCCCTATCGAGGCGGTGGGAAAGGGGAGGAGGTGCTATGCAGAATGCGCGACATGCAGCCGCGTCCGAACAAGATTTTGATGCTTCCGGAATGTCAACTTGAAACGGGCGAGCGGGCGGCTTGCACTAGATCAGACGACACTTGGGCCCCCCGAAAAGCCCTTCTTTTCTCGTCGTTGCCGCGTCTCACTCCTGTCTGAGGCGCGCGGCACCGCGTCGAGGGCCGACCCCGCCAGCTCTAGACGCCAGCCAAAACACCAAGCCGTCGCAGGTCAATCCCATGCTCACCGTGATACACGCCGCATTCCAGCGCTCCAGCGCTATTCCTGGATCGCTAATCTAAACTTGCAGGGGCCCTTTTTGTGAGTTGTACCAGCAAGCTGGTAAAGTCGAGGGCCAATGAGTGTGGTACGATTAGCAATGGCACCATGGCGAAAAAGCCACCCCGTGTGCTAGCGTCAGCCACACCCGAATAATCAAAGCCTAATGTCAGATCCGATTTCTGGCTAAACCTCGGCGCTCCATCACAGCGCATTGCAGAAGCCTAACTGTCACCTTATACCAGTGCATGAAGCAACGCTGGCCTTTCCATTGACCAAAATGTCGCTCAAAATAGTCTGGTTTTTCCTGCATTCTGTTTTCTAGCTTTCTTCATATCTTGGCATGTTCTGTTCAACGGGGCCGTACTTTATGCCGCAACTCAAATTGAAATATTTTTGTGTATATATAAACGCTCCACTAATTGTAACACGAAAAACACAGTTATAATGAATGCCCATTTTATTGGTTATTTGAGCTAGCTCATTACTTTTTAAGATGCCTCCTAACCCTCAACCCTAGGCCTCTTCTTGTTTGTCGATTTTAGCGATCTTATCGATCCTCCTCCTAATTGCTACTATCTACTTATTGTGTTCTAGTTTAATGATTTTTCGAATAAATTATTACTTATCTTTTATTAGATCTTTGAGATTATTTACTATATAAGTTATTTTATATTTTATTTTCTATATAATTTATTTTTACTTTTTAATAAAAATTTTATTTTTATTATTAAAGTTATTAAGTTTTAATTTTAAGAATTTAAATTTAATAAATTTTAATTAATAAAATAAATTAAGATTTTTAATTTTAATTATAAAATTAAATATTTTAAATATTTTATATAAATTTAAATATAATTTTATAAATAAAATATTTAAATTTAAATATATATAGTTTTTAATATATATTCTTTTAGAAGAGTTTATAGATATACTAAATATAAATTATTAGATAAGTATTATAGTAAGGTATAGTTATATGAGGTATGCTTAGTTATAGTGACTGATAATGAAGGTGTTAGATAAAGGGTGTTGATCGGTCTTAGCAAGGTAAAGGTATCTTAAATAGCAAAAGGCTAACTTTATCTCTGATTTATAAGAGTAAAGTTTATTTTAGAAGAAGATTTTAGAAGAGGATATTAAGATATTTGTTTCTTTAGTCAAAGTAATAAGATTTTAATAGCCAACCCTATTATATAACTCTAATTGTATGCTACCTCTGTGGCCTGGTTCCTTGTTGAGCCTGCAGCTTGTTTTTTTTTTAAAAGTTAGATTTAAATATAAATGTAACAGTCTAGTCCCAAGCCCTGCTATCAAAGATAAAGGTGGGGCTCAGGGAAGCCTGCAGCTCGAGGTAAATAACAGGGTCTTATAATCTAGGTAATAGAAGCTACGAGGGGCTATTTCTATAGGCTAGGTGATAAGATTATATTATTCTAATTGTTGGGTAGATATTATAGATTAGATTAAGTATATTAGGTTTAAATAATATAAGAGATAATAAATAGAGAATATTATATCTAGTAATAAGTTAATTAATTAAATAAATAATTAAAGATAATTAAATTATATTAAAAGTTAAATTATACTCTTAGTAATTATAATTTCTAAAAGGTTTAAATATATAGATTTTATTAGAATAATACTAAGAGTAAAAGTAAGAGCTTTTTAGACTTAGTAATTATAGTAATTATAATAATCACTTTAGTATTAAGTAATAATTATAATTATAATTACTTTAGTTAATAGATTATATAATATAGATATCTATAGTTAACTTTATACTAGTGTTAATAGACTAGCTTCTGGGTAAGTTAGTTTTAAACTAGATTATAATATAATACTCTTCTCTTAAAAGACTTATCTTTAAAGCTAGTATTCCTCTATATAAGTTAGTATATTTTACTTCTTCTCTTCCTTTCTTTATACTAATATTATACTTAGTAAATCTACTTTTTATTATAAGAAACTTATAGCTATAGTTACTAAAGAGGGTTATCTTAATATATTATATACTAAGTACTTTATTAAAAGTTTAATATATATTATCTAGCTAAGTTGTTTTACTAAATACAGTAAGTATATTTCTTCTAAATATAATTATAATAAAGCTTATATCTTTGATATTACTTATATATAAAAAATTCTTTTTTTAAATAATAAGCTATTTTAAGTACTAATATTTTTTATAATAGACTAAGATACTAAAGCTTAGGATAAGTTAAAGTGAGTAGAGTAGGAAGTTAAGGAAGTTATATTAAAAGTATAGGCTAAGCTAAACAAGGTAATTACTTATTTAACTTAGTTATAGAAGTAGAAACAATTATTGAAGGAAAAAGGGTTAACTCTCTTTGGTTATATTTTAGTTGAATTAAAGGAGATAGAATAAGAAGAAACTATAATTACTACTAGTAGTGAGTTTTCTTCTCTTTATAAAGAAAGTCTTTTAATTTCCTTAAGTAGTATATAAGATTCTTTAGTAGTTCTTATATTTCTTTATTATATCTTATTTATTTAATATAATAATAGATTTTCCTATTTATTAGATCTTTTTCTAAGATCTTCTTTATAGTGTATTTTTCCTGTGGTTTGATTACTAGCTTAATATAAGAGCTAGTATTAATTAAAATTATATCTATTATTAATTTAAGAAAAGAAATATAAAAGATTAAATAAATCTTAATATCTACTAAGAGATTAAGTTTATAGTTATTTATTAAGCTTTTTTTTTTAATAGAATAAGGACTAAGATACTTAAGGTTAAGTTTTTTATTTTATTATTTTGTAGTAATATTTTTAGTAGTTAAGAAGACTATATCCCCTTTTTCAAAAGATGGTCCTTCTATCTATTTAGGGTTATAGTATTTTTTCATTTATATATAAATAAACTTAAGTTCTATCTTTATTTCAGTATATAGTTACTTTATTTAATTAAATTATAATATTACTTTGATACTAAGTAGTCTATCCTTTTTAGTATAGAATATATCAAGAGTAAAGCTAAAGTTAGTAAATATAGGGGTGGTTTTAATACTTGCTTGGTATAATATATTAAGAGCTAGCTAAGTAATAAGAAGCTTCTTAACCCAGTTAGTTTGCTTATAATTAATATAATACTACAAATAGTATTTAATCTCTTAATTCTATCTCTCTGTCTATCTATCGACCTAGGGTCAGAAAGTAGTAGTTAACTTATAACATAGCCCTATTAAAACTATCAATTCTTACTAGAATTTAAATACAAATAACTATCTATAGTCAAAGATAATCTCTTCTAGAAGTCTATAAATTATAATAATATATCTGAAAAAGAAATATATAAACTGTTCTTTATTTATTGTTTTTTTATAAGAGATATAATAAGTAAATTTAGTAAAATAATCAATAATAACGAAAATAGTATTATAGTACTTACTAGTAATAAGATCTATTGATAGTAATAAATCAATAATAAAGTCTATAGTAATTAACTCTTATAATCTTAAAGTAACTAAAATAAGTTATAGTTTACTATATAGTTTATACTATAGTAATTTTATCTATTAGTAAAGTAAGTATTACTTAATAATAGTTTTTACTTTTTTCTTTATATAATTAAAAGAAAATATCTATTTAACTTATTTAAGGGTTTTATTAACTCTTTTATATCTATTTAGAAGATATTTATAGATCTCTTTAATTAAATTATCTTATAGTTTATCTAGAACCTATAATTATAATATTTACTTATCTTCAGAGAATAACTTATTATACTCTTTAATCTACTAGAGTAATAGATTTCCCTATTCTACTAAATATATATCTCCGAAGGTATTATTTCCTTTTTAAAATAATAAGATATTAAGAGATAACTCTTTAAAAGTAGCTTCAGGGGATTACAATTATTTGAGCTCTTATTATTATAGGTTGCAATTCCTTGAGACTACTCTAACTCCTTTCTTTTATTGAAAACTATACCTAAAAGTAGTATAATTTACTATTCTTTATTCTCTTTAGATAGTAATAATAACTTTCTTAGTCTTAATTATTATTCTACTAATAGATACTTACTCTAAATAGCTTTCAAAAGTAAACTATAGTAACTTTTCTATAGTAATTATTTTATTATTTTAGTAATTAGTATATTAACTAATAATATTAATTTAAATATTCTTAGTTCTTTTAATATATATAATATAATAATTAAATTCAGATAAGTATTCAATATATCATAACTACTATTTACTTAGCTTTTAGGTAATAGTAAAGTAGGTAATATTCTTATGATCAGTAAATACTATAACCTTATATTAGTTTCTAAAGAGATATTACTAGAATTCTTTGAAAGTATTAATAATAGCTAAGAATTCTTTATTATAAATAGAGTAATTAAATTTAATACTATATAATTTATATAAGTAAAATATAATAGGATATAATTTCCTATTATTATCCCTTTATCCGATCTAAACTCCTAGAGTAAAATCTAAAAAATCTATTTTTAATTTAATAAGTTGGTTAGGGTTGAATATTGTAAGTATAAACTTAGTAGTAATTATATCTTTTAACTAATCAAAAGTTTCTTATACTTTTAATCCCCAAATAAATAGTATCCCTTTCTTCATAAAAATAGTAAGAAGTATAACTATTTACTTAAAGTTCTTAATAAACTTATAATAATAATTAATAAATCTAAAGAAAGATTATACTTTCTTAAGATTAGTAAGCAATTTCCAGTCTTTAACTATAACAATCTTCTTTAGGTCTATTTAGATCTCGTTATATAAGATAATATATCCTAGAAATTCTATTTTAGTAATATAGAAAATACTCTTTTCTAGTTCAACTAATAAGTTAATATCTTAAAATGTTTTTAAAATCTAATAAATATATTACTTGTGTTTTTCTTTATTCTTAGAGAAGATAAGTATATTGTCTAGATAGTAAACAATAGAAACATCTAAGTATTTACATAATATATTATTAATTATTTACTAAAACAATATAGGTATATTAATAAGTCTAAAAGGTATTACTAAATACTCAAATAGCTTGAATTTTATTCTAAAAGTAATCTTTTATTTATTTCTTTTCTTAATTTATATTAAGTTATAAGCTCTCTTTAGATCGAGTATAGTAAATACCTTTATTCTATATAGCCTATCTTTTATCTTATTAATAAGAGGTAAAAGTATATAGTCTTTAATAGTAATATTATTGAACTATTAGTAGTCTATATAGAAGTAAAGTTTTCTATTCTTCTTCAGAATAAATATTACTAGATATCTAGCTTTAGAGTTAGAGATTTATATATATCTTTTTTATAATATATCTTTAATATACTCTTTTAATATATTAAGTTCTACTTAATTAAAATTATAAATCAAGAAAAAATAGGTATTTACTCTATCTTTTAGTATAATTTTATAATCTTAATAACTAAGCTTAGAGAGTCTTATCATAAGCTCTTTAGTAAATAATTGTTTGTAAATATAGTACTATTTAAGTATACTCTTTAAACAATTATTAATAAAATCTTCTTTTATTTTCTTAAGATCCTAATTAAACTATCAGAACTATATATAGAGATAGATAATTATTCTTTACTATTATCTTTTTTAACTAGCTTTGTACTTATATTATATTCCTTTAGATAGTAAAATATTTATTATATTATTATATAAACTCTCTATATAGTTAGTACTAAAGGTATAAGATCTTAAATTATTATTTATATTACTAGCTATATTGTATTTAGAGAGTACTTATACTTAGTTAGTATACTAGTTAATATATGGATTGTAATAGTATAACTATAGGTACTCTAGGACTAGATTATATATCCTTATATTAATAATATCAAAAGAAATACCTTAATTCTTTTTATTAATAAAGATCTTAAGGTAATTAATCTTATAGCTAATAACTCTACTATTATAGTTAAACACAATACCTTCTAGATTAAAAACAATATAAAGATCTACCTTATCCCTCTATAGGATCTTAAGTGAGTTCATAAGCCTTAAATATATATAATTTATCTTTACTCTAGAATCGATCAAAATAATATATTATATCCTATTGATATATACTTTAATTATAAGTTATTATAGCTTCTTACTATTAGTAGTATATAAAGACTTAATAAAAAGTTCTTTTAGTAACTCTAGTACCTAATAGTCCTAAATATAAATCAATATTAAAGAGTTATAATTCTCTAAAGTTATTTTAGATACTATTCCTTCTAGGTAATACCTCTCTTACTACTCTAATATAGGGGGTAAAGCTTGTTTTTTCGGTTATTCTTAGTAGTTTTATATTATATTTCTATTTTAGTTTAAAAGTAAACTTAGTAGTCTTTTGTATTATATAAGTATAGGTTTTCGGGATAGTAATAGTAATACTTAGGTAACTATCCCAGTTAATATTTAATAATAATAATAATTTAGTCTTCCTATCTTACTATTTAATAGTATTTATAAGTATTATAGTATAAGATATTGTAAATAAAGTTATTATTTTATAATAGAAAATAATTATTAATAACCTTTTCTAACTTATAAAAAGAATAGTAATAATAGAAATAGTATAGTTATAAGATATTCTAATAATCTTAGTAATTAGGTTAAGTACTATAATTATCACCTAATATCTTAATACTTTCTAATTAGTATTTATAAGTTATTATATCTTTTACTTAAAATATAATAACTTTTATTTTATAAAAAATATTAGTCTTTACTTCTAGTTATTATTAATAAATTAATTTATAAATAAATAGAGGGAGGTCTTTTATTTTAACTATCCTCTTTAGAGAAACTAATCTAGCTCAAATATACCTTTCTTTGTTATATTCTAATAGTCTTTATTTCTCCCTACTAAAAAGTTCTCTAGTACTACTACAAGAGTAGGAACAGGTGATAATAATAAGGATTCTTTTTTCTATAGCTCCCTTTGTTCTTTCTAGTATAAGGGCTTAAGTAATAGTCTTCTTATTAGATATAGGGGACTTCTTACTATTAATAGATAAACTATCCGATAGTAGGGTATTCTATAACTCTTATACTTAAATAATATTTAACTACTTCTTATTATAAGATATAAATTTAAACTTCTAGTTAAAGTCTAGCTTAGAACACTTATAAAAAGTATACTCTAGCTTACTATAGTTCTAGTAAATTATCTTAGAGAAATCTTTTCTCTATATACTTCTTAATTCTATAAAACCTAAATTAGTCTTATAAGAGATAAGTATAGATTATCTCTACTTTAAACTAATATTAAAGTAACTATATTTATTCTTATTATTAGTATTAAGATTTAATCTCTTATACTATAAGAATTATTTATTATTAATTTTAATAGTTATGCTAATATAATTAATAAGAGTAATTAGTCGAGTCTCTTTATAGAGTTCTTTTTAGACTATCTGTAACAGTCTGGTCCCAAGCTTTACTATCAAAGACAAAGGTAGGGCTTAGGGAAGTTTATGGCTTGAGGTGAATAATAGAGTCTTATGACCTAGACAATGGAAGCTATGAGGGGCTGCTTCTATAGGCTAGGCGATGAGATTATATTATTCTAATTGTCGGGTGGATATTATAGGTTAGACTAGGTATATTGGGTTTAAATAATATAAGAGATAATAAATAGAGAATATTATATCTAGTAATAAGTTAATTAATTAAGTAAATAATTAAAGATAATTAAATTATATTAAAAGCTAAATTATACTCCTAGTAATTGTAACTTCTAAAGGATTTAAATATATAGATTCTATTAGGATAATATTAAAGGTAAAAGTAAGGGTTTTTTAGACTTAGTAATTATAGTAATTACAGTAATTACTTTAGTATTAAATAATAATTATAATTATAATTACTTTAGTTAATAAGTTATATAATATAGATATCTATAGCTAACCCTGTGCTAGTACTAGCAAGTTAGCTTCTAGGTAGGTTAGTCTTAGACTAGATTATAATATAATACTCTCCTCTTGAAAGACTTATCCTCAAAACTAGTGTTCCTCTATATAAGTTAATATATTTTACTTTTTCTCTTCCTTCTTTTATATTAATATTATACTTAGTAAATCTACTTTTTATTGTAAGAAGTTTATAACTACAGTTACTAAAGAGAGCTATCTTAGTATACTATATACTAGGTACTTTACTAAAAGTTTAATATATATTATTTAGTTAAATTATTCTACTAAGTATAATAAGTATATTTCTTTTAGATATAATTATAATAGAGCTTATATCTCTGATATTACTTATATATAAAAAATTCTTTTTTTAGGTAATAAGCTATTTTAGATATTAATACTTTTTATAGTAAATTAAGATATTAAAGTTTAGAATAAGTTAAAGTAAGTAAAATAGGAAGCTAAGAAAGCTATATTAGAAGTATAAGCTAAGCTAAATAAGATAATTACTTACTTGACTTAGTTATAGAAGTAGAAGTAATTATTAAAAGAAAAAGAGTTAACTCTCTTTAGTTATACTTTAGTTAAATTAGAAGAGATAGAATAAAAAGAAGCTATAGCTATTACTAGTAATAAGCCTTTCTCTCTTTATAAAAGAAGTCTTTTAATTTCCTTAAATAGTATATAAGATTCTTTAGTAATTCTTATGTTTCTTTGTTATATCTTATTTATTTAATATAGTAGTAGATTTTCTTATTTATTAGACCTTTTTCTAAGATCTTCTCTATAGTATATTCCTCCTATAGTTCGATTATTAGCTTAATATAAGAGCTAGTACTAACTGAAATTATATCTGTTATTAGTTTAAGAAAAGAAATATAAAAGATTAGATAAATCTTAATATTTACTAAGAGATCAAGTTTATAGTTATTTATTAAGATTTTCTTTTTAATAGGGTAAGAGCTAAGATACTTAAAGTTAAGTTTTTTATTTTATTGTTTTATAGTAATATTTTTGGTAGTTAAGAGAACTATATCTCTTTCCTCAAAAGATAGTCTTTCTATCTGTTTAGAGTTATAGTATTTTTTTATTTATATATAAATAAACTTAAGTTTTATCTTTATTTTAATATATAATTACTTTATTTGATTAGATTATAGTATTATTTTAATATTAAGTAGTTTATCTTTTTTAGTATAGAATATATTAAGAGTAAAGTTAAAGTTAGTAAATATAGGAATGGTTTTAATATTTGCTTGGTATAATATATTAAGGACTAATTGAGTAATAGGAAGTTTCTTAATCTAGTCGGTTTACTTATAATTAATATAATACTGTAAATAGTATTTAATCTCTTGGTTCTATCTTTTTGTCTATCTATCAACCTAGGGTCAAAAGGTAGTAGTTAACTTATAATATAATTCTATTAAAGCTATTAATCTTTATTAGAATTTAGATATAAATAGCTATCTATAGTCAGAGATAATCTCTTTTAGAAGCTTATAAGTTATAATAATATATTTAAAGAAGAGGTATATAAATTGTTCTTTATTTATTGTTTTTTTATAAGGGATATAGTAAGTGAATTTAGTAAAATGATTAATAATAATGAAAATAATATTGTAGTACTTATTAGTAGTAAGATCTATTGATAGTAGTAAATTAGCGATAAAGTCTATAGTGATTGACTTTTATAGTCTTAAAATGATTGGAATAAGTTATAGTTTACTGTATAATTTGTGCTATAGTGATTTTATTTATTAGTAAAGTAAGTATTACTTAATAATAGTTTTTATTTTTTTCTTTATATAATTAAAAGAAAATATCTATTTGATTTATTTAAGGGTTTTATTAATTTCTTTATATTTATTTAGAGGATATTTATAGATTTCTTTAATTAGATTATCTTGTAGTTTATTTAGAACTTATAATTGTAATGTCTATTTATCTTCAGAGAGTAACTTATTATACTCTTTGATCTACTAGAATAATAGATTTCCTTATTTTACTAAATATATATCTCTAAAGGTATTATTTCTTTCTTAAAATAATAAGGTATTAAGAGGTAGTTCTTTAGAGGTAGCTTTAGGGGATTATAATTGCTTGAGCTCTTGCTATTATAGGTTATAATTCCTTAAGGCTATTTTAGCTCTTTTCTTTTGTTAAAAGCTATATCTAAGGGTAATATAATTTATTATTCTTTATTCCCTTTAGATAGTAATAATAACCTTCTTAGTTTTAATTATTATTCTACTAACAGGTATTTATTCTAAGTAGCCTTCAGGGGTAAACTATAGTAACTTTTCTATAGTAACTACTTTGTTATTTTAGTAGTTAGTATATTAATTAATAATATTAACTTAAGTATTCTTAGTTCCTTTAATATATATAATATAGTAATTAAATTCAGACAAGTATTTAGTATATTATAATTACTATCTACTTAGCTTCTAGGTAATAGTAAAGTAAGCAATATTCTTATAATTAGTAAATACTATAACCTTATATTAGTTTCTAAAGAGATATTACCAGAATTCTTTGAAAGTATTAATAATAACTAAGAATTCTTTATTATAAATAAGGTAATTGAGTTTAGTACTATATAGTTTATATAAGTAAAATATAATAGGATATAATTTCTTGTTATTATCTCTTTATCTGATCTAAGCTCTTAGAGTAAAATCTAAAGAGTTTATTTCTAATTTGATAAGTTAGTTAGGGTCGAATATTATAAGTATAGGCTTAGTAGTGATTATATCTTTTAACTAATTAAAAGCTTTTTATATTTTTAATCTCTAAATAAATAGTATCTCTTTTTTTGTAAAAGTAGTAAGGGGTATAACTATTTGCTTAAAGTTCTTAATGAACTTATAGTAGTAATTAGTAAATCTGAAGAAAGATTATACTTTCTTAAGATTAGTAAGTAGTTTCTAGTCTTTGATTGTAGTAATTTTCTTCAGGTTTATTTAGATCTTATTATATGAGATAATATATCCTAGAAATTCTACTTTAATAGTATAAAAAATACTTTTTTCTAGTTTAACTAATAGATTAATATCTTAAAGTACTTTTAAAACCTAATAAACATATTACTTATATTCTTCTTTATTCTTAGAGAAGATAAGTATATTGTCTAAGTAATAGATAATAGAAACATCTAAATATTCATATAATATATTATTGATTATTTGTTAGAATAATATAGGTATATTAGTAAGTCTAAAAGGTATTACTAAATACTTAAATAGTCTGAATTTTATTTTAAAAGTAATCTTCTATTTATCTCTCTTCTTAATTTATATTAAATTATAAACTCTCTTTAGATCGAGTATAATAAATACTTTTATTCTGTATAGTCTATCCTTTATTTTATTAATAAGAGGTAAAGGTATATAGTCTTTGATAGTAATATTATTAAACTATTAGTAGTCTATACAAAGACAAAGTTTTCTATTCTTCTTTAGAACAAACATTACTAGATATCTAGTTTTAGAGTTAGAAATTTATATATATCCTTTTTATAATATATCTTTAATATACTTTTTTAGTATATTAAATTCTACTTAGTTAAGATTATAAATCGGGAAGAAATAGGTATTTACTCTATCTTTTAATATAATTTTATAGTCTTAATAACTAAATTTAGAGAGTCTTATTATAAGCTCTTTAGTAAATAATTATTTGTAAATATAGTATTATTTAAGTATATTCTTTAGATAATTATTAGTAAGATCTTCCTTTATTTTCTTAAAGTCTTAATTAAGCTATTAGAACTATATATAGAGATAGGTAATTATTCTCTGTTATTGTCTTTTTTGACCAGCTTTGTGTTTATATTATATTCTTTTAGGTAGTGAAATATCTATTATATTATTATATGAACCCTCTATATAGTCAGTACTAGAGATGTAAGATCTTGAATTATTATTTATATTACTAGCTATATTATACTTAGAGAGTACTTACACTTAGCTAGTACACTAGTTAATATGTAGATTGTAATAGTATAACTATAGGTATTCTAGGACTAAATTGTATATCTTTATATTAATAATATCGAAAGAAATACCTTAATTCTTTCTATTAATAAAGACCTTAAGATAATTAATCTCATAGCTAATAACTCTACTATTATAATCAAACACAGTACCTTCTAAATTAGAGACAGTATAAGGATCTACTTTATCCCTCTATAAGATTTTAAATAAGTTCACAAGTCTTAGATATATATAGTTTATCTTTACTCTAAAATCAATTAAAATAATATACTATATCTTATTGATATATACTTTAATTATAAGCTACTATAGCTTCCTACTATCAATAATATATAGAGACTTAGTAAAGAGTTCTTTCGGTAACTTTAATACTTAATAATCCTAAATATAAATTAGTATTAGAGAGTTATAATTCTCTAAAGCTATTTTAGATACTATTCCTTCTAAGTAATACTTTTCTTATTACTCTAATATAGAGGGTAAAGTTTGTTTTTTTAGTTACTTTTAATAGTCTTATACTATATTTCTATCTTAGCTTAGAAGTAAACTTAGTAGTCTTTTGTATTATATAAATATAGGTCTTTAGGATAGTAGTAATAGTACTTAAGTAACTGTCTTAGTTAATATTTGATAATAGTAATAGTTTAGTTTTCTTATTTTATTATTTAATAATATTTATAAGTATTATAGTATAAGATATTATAAATAAAGTTATTATCTTATAATAAGAAATAATTATTAATAACTTTTTCTAGCTTATAAAAAGAATAATAATAATAAAAATAATATAGTTATAAGATATTCTAATAATCTTAATAATTAGGTCAGGTATTATAATTATTACTTAATACTCTAATACTTTTTAATTAATATTTATAAATTATTATATCTTTTATTTAAAATATAGTAATCTTTATTTTATAAAAAATATTAATCTTTATTTTTAGTTATTATTAGTAGATTAGTTTATAAGTAAATAGAGGGAGGTCTTCTATTTTAATTGTTCTCTTTAGAAGGACTAATCTAGCTCGAATATACCTCTCCTTATTATATTCTGATAGTCTTTATTTCTCCCTATTAAAAAGTTCCTTAGTACTACTATAAGAGTGAGAACAGGTAATAATAATAAAGATTTTTTTTTTTATAACTCTTTTTATTCTTTCTAGTATAAGGGCTTAAGTAATAGTCTTCCTACTAGATATAAGGGACCTTTTACTATTAATAGATAAACTATCTAATAATAAAGTATTTTATAATTTTTATATTTAAGTGGTATTTAGTTACTTTTTACTGTAGAATATAAACTTAAACTTTTAGTTAAAGTCTAGTTTAAAATACTTATAGAAGGTATACTCTAGCTTATTTCTAGTAAGT